>JASANE010026421.1:0-45980 GCA_030248225.1 Trileptium ribeirensis
TCATAAGCTATCATTATCCGGTCGCGAATTTCACGCACAGGCACTCCTTCGGTTTCCCACTGAATAGCTTGGTGGTTCATTTCTTCATCAAACATGTCTTCCCGACGTTCCTCTAGTTCCATTTCATCTCCAGGACCAGCGACGACATCTCGGTGTCGCTGTATACGCGAACGACGTCGACTGCGCTTAGCTCGTCGTCGTTTCTCTGCTTCGTACCGTGCGTTAAATTCGTCCATGCCATCCGGAAGATAATAGCGATTATAGCGCATTTCGGATTCCGGAATTTCGCTAACCGGCGTATGATCCAAATCAATAGGATCCAACCGCATATTTTGTACCAATTGTCGATTTAATTTCGCTGCCGTTGCTGCAAATAATCGATCAGTCGCCCCATCCCGGTTTCTTCCAGTGTCCCAATGAGGCAAAAGCAGCTTCACCATTGACTTGATCATTAATTTGATACAGGCTGCTTATGCTTTTTGACATTCCATTGGCCCTTGCCCCGCCAACAACCCGGGCACTGAGCCACTTTTTCCGCGATACTTTCTTGATAACCACGACGATTTGATACGGCGTCAGGATTAACCCGCACCGTTAAGCCACGTGCATCCGTTGTAAACGCTCGAAATATGCGCGGAAATTGTTCAATCGAATGCCATAAACGATTGACATCGTGACGTCCCATCGGTGGAGGCGTACCACGCCGATGTGCCATAAACAATGCTCCATCAATGAGCATAACATCATGGGTGCTATATCGGACGAACCGTCGATACTCTTCGAAGTTTAGTACCCAATTTCCAGGACCTACTTGTCGCACACGGATTCCTCCTAACAATGTTGTACCGTACGGCGTCGGATCTTGTCGAATGCGTCCGGTAAACAGGAAGAAAAATCGTCGTAAACTATATCGACGACCTACTGCTGCTTGTAAATCCATAGAATTGGCGTGTGGGAACGGCTGATTGTATTGCAAATAACGCAAGTTCCAAAATCCTTCATCATTATTCATGTCCCACCATATTTTAATCGTGCTTCTGACGCAATACACGCATATAACGCTGCAGGCATATCCGGACCAAGCGCCATCAAATCAAAAATGATGACGACTCCTTCAATCGTGGCGACTTGTAATGTAGCCGCTGCTGTGCGTTGCCAACCTGCTGCATAAGCTAACCATTTTGGATCGACCCATAGTCGCGCATTCCGTGGCAACCATCGCCAGCAGACGTCAAATGGATCCTTCTCAGGCGTGTCTAAATACTTCTCCCACGCTTCCCGAAACTGCTGCTGTTGACGGTAGCTGATGTTTACACCCTCCATATCACACGCTATTAAATTGGTAGCTGAATTGGTAGCTTAAATTGGATAATACCTATCCCTGACTCAATTTGGTCACGGGCATCTACAACCACTACACTAGCGGGATGCATCCACTCTCTACCCACCATTTCTAACCCACTGGTCCACGCGTATAAATTCCATACTGGGTGGTTACGATCCTTCCATGGTGGACCCTGCTGTCCCTCTGACCAAGTTAACTGTTGTTGTATCCCGTTAAGCGAACGCTCAAGAGGGTTATCCCCTTGTTCAGATTCTAGGTCGGACAGCCAATCAGAACCCTCTGAGGACCCAGTCTCACTACCGCTATCCCAATTCGAGTCCGCCATTTCAATAATGGTAGCGACGTTGTAATTGTGGAAAATGCTGTGGAATAGGTCGTCGAATAACGCAGAATATAACAATTGTTATTATTGTTATTAATTACACACAACGTATCGCAGTTTAGGTAGCCGTTGGTATATGACGATCGCCTAAAATCTAAAATGTAATAATTGTTTATAACAGTTTATAAAGCACACCATTCGAAAGCCACCATGTCGAAACTTTTTATACCATTTAAACCATGTCGAATACGCCATGCTTAAAACTTCATCTACGTAGCGTGTTCCTTCAATTCTCCATTACTCTGACAGAACTAGAAAGTTCTCATAGGCGTTCTCTGCTATAGATCTCCACCAAAAGTTGACTCGCCACTGCAACATTGTCGATCCCAAAATTAGCACTCAGCGATTACTGAAGCACGGTTGCTACGCTGTACTATTCATTGCTCGCTCCGTTTGATAGCAGAAAAGACAGAAAAAGAAGTAAAGGCAAATCAATTTACCGGTTCACGTGCACATGACCACCTCGTCGGATCTTTTTAATGGGCTAGCACTGGCGACCAACCAGCTAACGAAAGCGTTACTTCATCGCTACCGAGGACTATACCACACGCGCCTTCCAGCTTTGGCATGTTTCATTCCACACCGAAAAATAGAAAAATAGAGTAAGAAGCACCCATAATTAAATAACATTTACATTTACCGTTCATGTACATAATCGTTGTATACATGCCGGACAATACCATAATGTCGTTTCGGGCTCCTTTTCCAATTTTACACACCGAAAATGATACCATTCAAGGCAGTGGTCACATTCGATCCAGTTGACGTCGTCTTCACCTACGCGGAGGTCTTCTTCGTAACTCTGCCCAGATTCTCCGCAGAACCAATCGATTCCTTCGCTATCGATTTTGATCGCGCGTAAGCGTTGCTCATACTCCAAATAATCGCGCGGCTCACCACCAAAACGTTTGAACAAACTTTTATTATAAATCTTACTTTTGCGTCGCGCATCGCCTAACCGTATTACCTCCAAATTAGGACCTTGTACCTTGACTACTCGATATAGTCGCTCGAAATTCGGGTGAAATTTGTTAGTAATCCTACGAGAATCGATTTTCTCCGGCCTTCGCATTAATACTACATCACCTGGCAAAAAGTCACGAATACGTGCTCTTCGATCAAAATATCGCTTATAGGCATCTTGGGCCAAACGCACGGACTTACTAGCTTCCTTCCAAGTGCTAGTCAACGTATCCAACAGTTTTCGTACATGTTGGTCTGGACTTCCACCTTCCGTTATGGACAATAACGGGTTTTCTCCTGGTAAATCGGGGTCACGACCATGCATCATGAAAAACGGGGTTTGACCCGTTGACACATGAACAGTGGTACGATACGCAAACAGTGCGCTGTCGACGTACGAATCCCAATTATTTGGTTCCAATTCAGTGAGTGGCTTTATCATAGCCATTAATGTTTGGTTCCATCGTTCCACCAAACCTCTGACCACTTCGTGAAATAGTCTATGAAATTCACAATATATTTGTTTCCAGATCGAGTAACGGGTAATGGACGTATCACGTCTACACCCACCATATGAAATGGTGCCATCGCAGGAATTGGTTGTAACGGTCCACGACGATTAGGACCAGGTTTAAATCAAGCACATGGAACACATGCGTTAATAAACACTTCGAGATCTTTCTTCACAGTGGCCCAATAAAACTTCCGTTGAAGTTTCGATAAAGCTCGATTATATCCCACATGACCTGCGTATTTAGTCGTGTGAGCCTGTTCCATCACAACTACACGGAATTCTTCCGGTAGTACCAAACGAAATTCACATGCTTCCGCACGGACAGGTCTACGTTTTCGGCTTACGTAGTACAAAATACCATGTCGGACATGGAACCTATCTTCCTGCAACAAGATTTGGCGTTGCAAGTCTTCCGCTCACTCGGGATCCAATTCTTGATCTTCCAGATAACGAACCATTCCTCGTGTAAATGGATCCAAAGATTGAGCTCACCGGATTTCATCCGCTTCCCATGGCGGGTCAATCGCAAAATAGTCATTCAGATCACGTTCCATTACAGGCGCTTGCACCTGTAGGCCACTTAGACCAGGTTGTGGATCATTTATTTCGTCGTTTTCGTCAATCACTACGTTAGGGTTAGGGCTTTGCGTAACTACGCCCACAATTCTCAAGAGATTCGTTTCTCGTTTTATTAACGCTTCGTTAAGATATTCTTTATCTGGTTTCTGGTCTACTTCCGCATTATCAACCGATTCTTTATTCGGTGTGGATTTCAAAATCGGCGGACGCGACATAGCGTCAGCGTTAAGGTGCTGTCTACCAGGTTTGTACACTACTTCGTAATCAAATTCTTGGATTCTCGTTACGAAACGCAATAACCGTGGTGTTAACAAATCGATAGAACGAGTTTTCATCACAATTTGTACTAAGGGAGCGTGATCCGTTACTATCGTGGTAAAACTACTCAACAAATATGGCCGAAATTGCACCATAGCTCGTACTACGGCCAAGCATTCCTTTTCAGTCACGCTATATCTTGTTTCAGCATCATGGAATTTTCTACCGCCATAATGGATCACTCGTTCCTTTCCATCCTCGCCACATTGTGTCAAAATAAAGCCAACACCTTCGTTGCTAGCGTCGGTGTACAACCTAAATGGTTTCGCTGGATTTCGGGTGAGCTAAGATAGGCGCTGTAGCCATTGCAACCTTGAGTTTATCAAAGGCTACTTGGCACTGTTCCGTCCAGCGAGATTCTACCGAATTAAATTTACTCGGTCCTTTTGTTAATTCGTGCAACGGAGCAGCCATGAGACTATAACCATCGATAAATTGACCGTAATAACCGGTCAACCCTAAGAATGAACGTATTTCTGTAACGTTTTGGGGTCTTTCGCACTCCAATATCTTTTGGACTTTCGCTGGATCCGGTTCTATTCCACTCTTCTACACTACATGACCTAGGAATAACACTTCCCGTCGTAGAAAGTCACATTTCTTGCCCTTAATTGATAAACCTGCATCACGTAAACGATTTAACACACATTGGATATCCCAAAGATGCTCTTCGAACGTTGGCGAAAACACGATGACATCGTCGATATAACACAGGCAGAATTCCAATAGGTGGCCTGACAAAACGATTTGCATCATTCTCTGGAACGTAGCAGGTGCGTTAGTTAAACCACAGGGCATTACCTTGAATTCGAATAAACCTTCGTGACAAATAAAGGCAGTTTTTTCAACATCTTCAGGTTCCATTTTACCTGCCAATACCCAGATTTCAAATCCAATGTCGTGAAATATTTCGCACCTTTAAGGGCATTTAAGGTATCGTCAATTCGTGGCAGAAGAAAACTGTCCTTTTTGGTCACATCGTTCAACATACGATAATCGATACAGAATCGCATGTCCCCAGTCTTTTTCTTAACGAGAATAACAGGAGATGCCCAAGGACTCATCGATGGTTGAATCGCATCATCGTCCAGCATAGCCTGGACTTGTTTAGAGATTTCCTCACGATGCACGTAAGGTGCCCGTCGCATTCTTTGTTGTATAGGTTTGGTATCTCCAGTATCGATAGGATCTCGCAAAACATGCGTTCGACTAAGTGGGGTTGTGGAACTTCCGAAAACATCGCTGTTGCGTTCTAACAACCGCGCTAAAATTCGTTTTTCTGTTTCGGTAGCAACCGCTTCCTCTAGGGACATCCCATCTGGTAATTCCGCTTCTTTATCTTGCGTTATTTCTGCTGCTAACTCCCTATATAAGCGTTTAGCTTCTTTGGCCCTAATCTGAATCTTATTGGTAACAGCCTTTGAATAATCGACATAAGTCACCGCTGGTTTCTCCGTCGACGTGACAGCAACGGTATCCACTATCTCAGTAACGTGTGACATCACGTCATCAACTTTTACCTTATATGACTGCTGTTCTAAATTGGTAACAGGTACCCAAGCCATACCTTCCTGTGCCTCAACTACCGCATTTGGACAAAGTATAGGTCGCTTAAATCGCATATCTGTGTCGGACTCTACCATAACACTTTTCCCATTATAATTAGTCGTATTGATGTTACAGGGTACTAACTTTGTGCTTTCTGGTGGAATTTCGGTATCCACAGATACCCTACAAACATGAAAAGCACCCACTGGAACTTCAGTTAATTTTCCGGATTTGATGACTTTTCCGGTACCAGTCTTCACAGATGTTGTTTCCTTACGTTGAACTAATGACCATGACCGTACAAGTTTATCACCAACCAGAATTCGCATCTTCTGGTAATCAATTACGGTTTGGAATTTCCGTAACATGTAATCACTGATGACAATCGCAACTGGCATATCCGGTACAACGTGAATTTGCACATACTGGGACTGCTCTCCGAAATGTACCAATGCTTCGAACCATCCCAGGGTCTTACTGGCTGGGGAACCATCAAAAGCAAATACCTGAATCACTTCGGAATTCAACTTATACCGATTAAAATTTTCCTCATAAACTTCTTGGAGCATGATCGTCATTTGAGCTCCAGTATCTACCAGTCCCCGTAACTTATACGAATCAATTTGCAAGTCGACATAAAAACACGATTTGGCAGGACGAGCTAATATCTCTACCTGTGCTATCAAAACTTGCATATCATTTTGCATTTCCGAATTTTCTTCGAAGTTTCGTTCAGGAACTTTTTCTACCAGTACTTGATGACGTGAATTCTTGTGCAACAGTACTCGTGATGGTGAATGCGAGATTTCAGACCCATCCACTTTTCTGTCCGATTTCAAATGATAAATAATGTCGTTCATCCGCCCGTCCATGCGACGCTCTACATCGCTCATTTGGCGAACTAGTGTCTCCAAAGCTACGGATTGTACTGCTTTAGCTTCCGGCCGGTGTCTATTATCCCCAGTTAATTGTTTTTCCACATTCACAGATCGTTGACGACAATCCCTGACAAAATGACCTGGTTTACCACATACGAAACACTTCCACAGTTCTTTAGGTGTGGTGGATTCAGCATTAGTTGACGCACGTTGCACGGGCGGTGATCGAGAAATCCCTTCTCGCACTACACCGCGTTCTTGTTGACGAAAGCGTGCATCCCGATATGGACATCGCGCGCGGACATGCCCTGTGGCACCACAATCATAACACACAACTGAGGACGCAGAAGCTCGTTCTACGACGCGGGCGTTTCTCACGTCATTGCTTTGGTTTCCGCCACTCGTGCGCATTGGAGCCTGCCGACCATCGTTCCTTCGTGGTATCGTTTTATTACTAGCACTAGAGTTTTGGCTCGGTCTCCAAGACCGTTGAGGAACCGATCTATTTATGGGTCGTGACGAAGTTCCATCATCCTCGGGTCCCGCTAATAATTTTTCTGTGCGCTCAATTTGTACAGCTCATAGAAAGACCATTGATCACCATGTATCAGGCGTGAACGTAATCCTCGTCGTATTCCTCGCAAAAACGTATTGCGCAATAAGTTAGCGGCGTGTCTATCTCCGAGTTCCAATGGAACAATTCGCTTACGCCACTGTAATTCCAACTCATCAGCGAAATCTGCTACGGAACTTTTTTGGCTCATTTGTTGGAAGCTCTGGACTTCATCTACGAATTCTCTAATTTCAGCGAACCGTTCATGCAGCTCGTACACTAAGTCTTCGTATGTCTCCGGCGCTTCCGGACCCGTCATTAACAACTCAATAAAACTGCGAGCTGCATCCGTTAGTTTCTTACGCAATGTACGAAACTTATCACTGGACTTTTCCACACCTGCCAATTCAAACTCCGTTTCTAGCCTACGAAAATACGTGGCAAAATCCGTTGTACCATCGTACCTTTCGATATTAACTGGTTCCTTCAGAGGTGGCACATTAACTACAATCGGTGGCATTGTAGGAACAGCCGCCGTCACAGGCGCTGACACCGGGGCCGACGCTACAGCGTGAGTACACGAACAGTGTGTACACGCGGCAGAAGTAGTACTAGTTGGTGCCGTCTTAACACTAGCCGAAACGACGGTCACCGAGACTGGAACCGTTATCACTGGAGCTGACACATGTACACTCGTAGATACGACAATCGGTGCTGACGAAACCCTATTAGGGACAAAATACAGCGTCATACGAGCTTGACACTGCAGATAATGGTACCGACACTTGTGGTGGCGCAGCCCTAATTGTATCTAATGACGGAACCGTAGGCTCAACCTCAAATTTTGCTTTTGGTCTAGTTTGTGCTTCTACCACAGTAGCATCCATATAAACCGAATCATCTATTCCAACATCAGAAGTCGGGGTCGCTACCGGATCCATTCCATACTTATTAGATTTCGTAACTGGTTAAGATTACCCCGCATCTCATCCATTTGCACCTGTATATCATTGGTCTGCCGTCTCATTTTTTCATGGATGTTACTATTTTGTCGGTTTATTTGCTCATGTAAATCATTGTTTTGTCGTACCACGAAACTTTGAAATTTGCGTTCTCGCTCCATGGTATCTACCATCATTTTGTCGTACTGACGATTAGAATCGCGTACGCTATCCCGTACTAAGTCAGTGACTTCCTCATACTTGCTAGTCATTTCATCATACTTTCGGTTAGAATCGCGCGCCAAGTTAGTGATTTCATCATACTTACGACTAGTATCAACTAAATTTACCTCCAATCGACGCAAAATCGCTTCCAGCGGAGTTAACGTATCTGTAGTCGGGTCATCCGTAGCGGTAGGCAACGGCGTACTGGTACTGTCTATCCCTATAGACCACTGGGTCGTATCGTCGTGCGGCGGATACGCAACGATGTGATCCATTTCGTAAAATTAACAAAACACCGTTTACAGCTACGACACTCACCAGTTCGCGCTGTAACGCGCAAAAATAACGCTAAGAAAATGTCACTAAATATCACCACTAACCACGGACCAATCCGGCAAACGTACCAACTAGATCTTCGCAAGATCAGGATTGGCATTGGCCTCGTCATGGCCACCATGTCGGAGCTTAATCTTTTTCTGCGGTGATGTAGCTTCGTGCTTACGCGACGCTCCGACCCCTAGCCACTACTACAATACACGAAAGAGAATTTAGGCCACCAATTAATACTACACTGACAGCTGGGGTGCGCGAGCTCGTGGTCTGGGCGAACCAGGGAAATGGTGATAATAAATCCTAGGGTCTCCTATTTCGGGGATTCTTCCACGACTTTAACAGCTCAGTGCTTACCAATATGGCTTTATTACGCTCTTTCCGAGACGTTGAAAACAGCGGAATAGTAGTAATTGTTTATTTGCTATTTCCGCGCAGTGCCAGTCCGCAGTGAGACTTCCGACACCGAAATTGATGATCCTCGCGAGATGAACCGGTTGGCTGGAGCGGCCAACTTAAGCAACAACCCTATTACGTTTATAGGCGAAATCCCTACGCAATGGCACTGCGTCTTCCGGCAGCAGTAACTCAATTATAACTACAAATATTACACGATGTCTTTGTTAACCGGGAACTCCGTATGCCCAACAGTTGACCACCTTTGAAATATTCTCACGTAATCGAACTTTATTAGCCGCAAGATTGCCTAAAAATCCGGCTCACTCGAATCAACACCGTATAGCAGAAAAGTCCCAATACCAACAGTTCAGTTTGGCTAGACGCTGACGCCGTTGTTAGGTAGCAAAACCAACACCACTTTCAAAGCTGACTGAGCCCATAAACTCTCGTGAGAATTAACCTCAACACCACGCTTCGGTTCCGTGTACCTATATCACTTCAACTAGCAACCCATATTCAATATGCATAAGGGGTCATCGTCGAGATGAGATACTGACTGAGGTATTGCTGTGACACGCTGTTGCTGAATAATAAGGTTAGATCCGAGAAAACTGGCATAAAGCTATTCACGTGAATGTACTCATCACCGACGTAATAATAAACGCTAGGGATGACGGTACATTGATAACACCTCGCTGTCCTACCGATATTTTGCAACGAGATGAAACACTGTCGCCACGCTCTAAAATATCACGCACAATTCACAAGAAACCAGTTGACGAAGCTTCTACGGCATTTAGGCATCATCTCTTCGAATAAGCAATCTACAACCCGTGCATAGCAATATTATGAAACAAATATCGTACAATTATACGCTGAATAATGCACCCCGATGTATGTTGAAACGAGCTAGCTACCAATCTCTCAAAACGAGCCTGCTCTGAATCTCCAAATTTACATGGGCTCCTATTTTGATTCGCAATGCTCTTATCCACATCCCATAACTATTTCCGAAACTAAACGTTAACCACCGAAGATGTCAGGAAGAAAAACAAAAACATAGGTGAAAACCATAACATAACCCTTTCTGCAGCTCAAGCATTAAATTCGGATTGAATTTAGAACACAGCCAATATTAATCAAAAATGGATTTGTCAATCTCCATACACTCGACCGCTCACGACAAAAAACAAAAAAAAACATTAACACTGTCTACGTTAAAATGACACGTAGTACTACACTATGAGAAAGTCCCCTAAATTAGCTAAGTAATTAAAATTCGAAAAAACTGCACTAATAATAACACACCATTCATGCAATACCAAAACAAGTAGAATAACTAGTAAGAATCACCTCGCCCCGTAAGCGCAAGCAATAGTAATAAATAATACTGGAGTAAAATACGCGCGCCTGCCGCGATAATAATAATATATATTATATATTTATTATATTATTTAGATGAATTTTGAAGAAAAATTTGAAAAGGGAAAATGGGGTAGAAAGTTGGGGTGTGGTTTGAGAAAAGTAGAGAGAGGGGGTTTGTGAAATTTTAATATGGTGAAGGGGGTAGGTAGGGGAGTTTGTATTTGAATTTTGAGGAGTGGGGTTAAGATTTGAGAAAATGGGAGATATTTAAAAAAGGTGAAAAGTTGGAGAAAAATTAGAATTTTGGAAAATAGAAATTTATGAAAAATAGAGAGGTGGGAAAGGGGTGGAGTAGATATATGAATGGGGGTGGTAAGGGAAAAAGGATATTAAAATTTGGGGGATAGGGGTTGAATTTTGAGGGAATGGGGGATGTTTGAAAAATGGAGAAAAAGGGAAGAAAAAGGATATTTTTGGAAAGGGTGAATTTATAGAAAATAGGAAGAAGGGAAAGGAGGGGGTTTAATATATGGTTGGGGGTAGTAATGTGAAAAAGATATGAAAATTTTAGGGAGATTGGTGGAGGTTTGAGTGAGAGGGAGGGATTTGAATTTTTGGTTGAAAAGGTTGGAAAAAGGAGAAAAATAGATTTTGGGTAGAATTTTGGTTTTAGAAGGAGAGGGTGGACGAGTATGGAATATGGGTTGGGAAAGGTGATATTTAAAAGGAAAGAATAGGTTTTAGGAGTTTTTAAGTATAAAATTTGGGGTTTTGGGATGTGGAGGGATATGGGTGAATTTTGATATTTATATAGATTTAATATATTTTATATATTTATAGATAATTACATAGCTAGTTTATATTTTATATAATATATATAATTATAAAAATTGCAGGGAATACCAGGGCGGCGTGGGGGCCGCCTTTATTGAAAAGAAAAAGAAAAATTTGGTGGTGAAAAAGGCACCAGCCCCAACACTAATCAGTCTGCGAGGTGATCTCAAAGTTCATCACGTGGTGGCTGTTGGAGCTTCAAATCTTTTCCGGCCGTGAATCCCTAAGCTAAGATGTGATGTCCGAGTTCGAATGCTATAATTAGTAAACGGAAAGACCATCACGATTACTTTAATTAATATCCGAGTTGTGGCAGTACGGTTCTTGGGCTTCCAGTATACGGGCATGGGGGTGGGTAGTCCTTCTATGCTTACGGTTGTTCCTAGGCCAGATTGCCATAATTGTGTAATGTGCCGACGATAGCGTGCAGTCGTGGACTAGCTCAGCAACGAGTAATGACAATCCTGTTCAACCATTATTACAAGAACCATTGGTGGCACTTTTAACATACAACGTTCAAGTATTATATGCACTACCGGTACTATGTACACTGCCGGTATCGTTCTATAACTCCAGAATAGGAAGCCTGACAATGTTATTAACGAGTTAATTCAACTCCAACGCACTTGGCTACGATCATGGAATTTATCTGATCCGCGGCCATTTCACTCTCAATTGACCATTTCACTTATCCAGCGTTGATAAGGCGATTACAGCGGTTAAGACCAGTTAAAGTCAGCGATAATGCCTTCCTATACCCTAGATCTAGGTTATCTAGATAATCCTAAATCCGGATAAATCTTGCCCGATATCGAAAGCCAAGAGTTTCGACGATGCTGACTAAGTTCTGAGCTGTACACCCGTTTAAAACTTCACGTGTGCCATCCAGCACCTAGGTATATTATATGGCATTATATATCTATTCCAAAAACAAACTAACAATAGAGCATCGTATTGATGACGTTACGTTCTGGTTTCAGAGCGCGTATCCCAGTAAGGAGAGGCGTTAGTATTTCCTAACAAGGCTGTAACGACCACAGAAAAAGTTAGACTGTCTATTGATCTTCTCTGCTTGATATCACACCCCTGAACCGAATTCCGAAAACATGAAAATTCATAGATCTCACGTTATAAAACAAGAACTGAAACCGAATAGAGCTGTAGAAAAAACCGATCAAATCGTACACATACACTACACAACTGAACGCCAAGCCAGGAAATGGGCTATAAGTGATGTGCGCGAAAATTCTTTGCAAACCAAAATATATTTATCAATAAATTCGAACAACAATATTTATATATTTCCACAACAATTGGCCTTATTTACTAAGTAGTTACTAAGTGTTTCTTGTTATTATTTTTAAAGATTGACTACCAATAAGTATTATAGTACTATTATACTACTATCAATAAGCTTAGGTAAAGATCTAAAAAAGAAAATAAAGAAAAAGTTTAAGATATGTTTTGAAAGTTGGGTAGGGAAGTTGGTATAATTTTAATAGAATTTAAGAAGGAAAAATAATTTTATGTGGGAATCAAAGAGAATTAAGTTTTGAATAAGGAAATTTGTATTTAGGAACTTTGTAAATTTGAGATTAGAAAATGATGAAATTTTAAGGATTTGAAAAGGGGAATAGTATTTTAGAAATTTTTAATGTTAAGAAGTTTAGGTTATTAAATTATAAGGTACTAAATATTAATAAGTAAAACTATTAGGAATAACTAATATTGCTAAGATTAAGCAATTCCGTTAAGGAACAACTAAAACTTAATTACGTAACATTTCCAGAATACTAACCTAACTCTAACTCTAACTATATATATACGACTAAAATAATAACGACTATATATTGAGCCTATGACTAACAAGTATCGACACTTGCTATTATTGAAACGCTTTACCTGTTACTCTAGCACATCATATCACAAATATATACGACAAAATAAAATAATACACGAACTAAACGCACACCCAAAGTGGATATAAAACAAGAATATGTTGGTATATTTATCGAAATACAAGAAATTATAAAAAAGTGTAGAAATTTTGATAAGGTGAATTTATCGAAGTGAAGAAAAGTAATTACATAGCAAATAGTTTAAATCATAAAATTTTGGAAAAGTTTAAGATATTTCTTGAATTCGAAGCTCATTCCTTGAGTATATATTGCTGGTTTTAGTGTCGGATATGGGGTTCTCTGGGCCAACAAGCTGATTGCGAGTGTCAAAAATATTGTGTGGCAAATATTTTTCCCACTTCTGCTTCAGACTTGGTAAGAAAAATGAGATTTTTCTCAAGTGTCGGTTTGAATTCTTCAACGTTCTTTTCACGGTCAATTTAGGGTTTTATTGAATTATTAAATTGTTAGTTGATTGTTTTTGTACTCGTTGTATGATGTTTTGTCTACTGCATACGTTGGCTATCAAAAGAGGCGGGCGTAACTATGACTCATCACTCACTGTTTATATAATGCTTCACCTGCGTAGTGTGTGTAGACTTTGTTTGTGTGTGCTTTCTACAACAGACTTCGGGGGATTGTTCTCACCACTCGAATTGTGGCTCGCAAGCGAGCTTCACTAGTTTAAAAATAATTAGGTTTAAGGGTATTTAGCTGGCTAGTCCAAACCTCGGAAATTATAGGGGGGGCTGAGCCAGGGGCCAAAGGCTAACCTGCCGGGGGTGTAGGATTTTACCGGGGCCCAATTTTTTTGCCGGATTTTCTCGCGTTGAGACGTTACTTTTTCTCAGCCGGGGGTACTCCCTTTTTGGCGGGGGGCAGCCGAAAATGCCTGGGGGCCCCGCCCCCACTTTGGACTAGTCAGTTTAAAATTTTGAAGAAAATTTAAGTTAAATGTAATATAAAAAGATAAAATAGGGGTTCTGTATATATTAGAAATTTAATTTGCAGTAGAATTTATGTTAGAAAAGTAGTTTTGAATAGATGTTTAAATACTTAGTTGTGAAAATTTATATTTAATAAAAAGTTTTCTACCTAATTATTGTATGCAGTATATATTATATAGTTATATATCTTAAATTTTATATCTGATTGCTGAAAAATTTCCCCAGGGGCGCGAAGTAAGAGCCCGTTTTGCCAGTGACAGTTTAATGATAGTAGCGTCTCACCACGAGATCTAGAGAAACCGAACATCAAACAAAAGTCGAACATACGTATTGTGCAATTGAATTTGTTTAACTTGATATGCATAGCAACATATTGATTGGTTAGAAGTATATATGTATTCTTAAGTCTGAACTGTGGAACTTGAATATGAACCACAAAATATACACTTTTAAGTATTTTCGTAACAAAGTTATGCATCATAATTTGCCTTGAGCATCACCGAGTACCCTTATGTAATTTTCATAAATCAGAATGTACTGATACCGAAGTTAAGTCTTATCACTCTTGTTATCCCAATACATAGCCAAACGAATGAATACGGACAACAATTTGTAAATCGGGTTCGTCGACCGTGAAACCTTATGAAAAGATATAATATAGTCAAGATGGATTCTAGATATATAACAAAACCATCGTACACAGCGTATATGTTGAAATAATAGAAACTCGCTTTAAGATAAAAACACGAGATAATATTCCAAAATTTCAAATATCGATGTAAGAGTTGTGGAGTCATATTCGAGCTCACAGCGACCTTAAGAGTGGACCCACAAAAATTGATGTGAGTGGTGGTCTCGGTTTTTCGATGAACAGCGTGTGGCGGGAGATATGGCCAGATTTCGCAAACAATCTTTAAACTGTTTTTGCAATTTTGACTTTGAAAATGGGACGAGGTGCTGTTTGCATTCAAGTAAAGGACGCATGGGCATCACTTTTGATATCGAACATAAAAATTTGTCCATCCACCCGAAGATGGGTTTTGAGTGACAGCGACAAACAAAAAATTTTCATAACCCCCCAGCTTCCAATGTGGAAACTTCGCTCTCTTCAGTTCAATTATCTGAACCGCGGAGCCAGTTTCGGACAGCCACTCTTCGAAATATTTATGAGAAACTCGATCAAGCAGCGAAACACATTGCGAAGCTTTTTGTCTATGTTAACATCAGGCAACCGCGCTCCAACAGTAATAAAGCGGCAGTTTCGTTCTTAATCCTTTCCTCCAGCGGAATATTCGCCTTTAACATAACAACATCAATCTTACAAAAAATCATTGTTGTTACAGCCATATAAAGTATCATTTATGCGCTTTTCATCTTACCGCTGTAGAATTTTTAATAGCACGGGGCGTGAATATCGATTATGAAGAATCCTCTAGAAAGCATACACTGGCGAGACTGTACCGTAAGTTACTATTTTATGTTTATGGTTTTTTGTAATAAAACAGGCTGGAATTGACAATCAAATCATTTTATGTTTAACTGTTCACTGCCTTTCATTTTCAATTTACATTCCAACGATAAAGTTATTTTATGCCTATATATTGTGACTAAATGACCGATTGCGGCGACGGCATTAGTGGCTCCAGTTGCCACTTTCACGGGACGAAAAGTTGGGGAAATAAAAATCAGCACCGCCCCACAGTGTGTGCGCGCATTTTTATTTTCAATGTAGAATAATCTCAGCATATATATCAGTGTTGTTCATTGCGAAAGTGCGTACCGATAGCTACCAATCAGGGAATAACCGGAACCAAAATTTACCGGAACCGGAACCAGCAACCGGAACCGTCCATTTAAACCGGATCCGGAACCGGAACCGGAACCTGGTCTTCGAAATTTATATATAGTAAAACAGATGATGGAAGAAATGAAGGTATAGTGGATTTAAAATGCATTAAAATAACTTTTACATTAAACTTAACGTATTGTGATGGCATTATTACCTTTCTGAAACTTTAAAGAGACTGATGAAGCTAATAATGTTTATTTATCGATTAAATATGTCGATTTTTGGACACCCAGAGCAAAAATGCCTTCCACTATACACCATTGCATATACTGCGTCAAATCGATTATGCTTACAAAGCTTGGAGCGTAGAATACACTCTGTCTCCAGTCGCCTCCCTTTACTACACATACGTTTGTTGTATGTTCTTCTGTAGGAAACTTAAAATTATTGGTTTATATGATTCTAAGAGAAAATAATAGATAGAAGGTAATTTTCTGATCATTGGTAAGAGACACTGTTTAGGCTAGCGTTGAACAAACAGTGCCCGTCAGTTAGATCATAATGGTGATAACCTTCTAATCAGAATGCTATAAATGAGACACACTGTGATGCTGCTCGCACAGTTTCAATAAATACAGTTCATTGCCAAGAAAGCAGTTTCTAGCTGCGTTGCAGATAACGTTATTTTACTTCAAGTTAAACTGATTTACCAAGTTTACAAGCGCACTGACGGGTGCCTGACGCAATTTATGTTAGCCAAGCATACCCTAAGTACTTCTGCGTAAGCCATACTCTGTTACCGAGTTGGACCGGTTTAATTCAAACGTATCCAACAGACTTCTGGATGTGTAAAATAGCTGCTACAAGCATTGACCTGGCTTTGATTTAACAAACTCCTGCAGGTTATTATGAAAAATTCCTGCTCAAATTATGTGCCCTACTTACGTTTTACACGGCAAATTGGTTAGTTAATCTTTTCTTTTGCTTGGTTGTGTTGGAGCTTGATCATTGTATAATATATATTACATATGTTTGGATTGCAGGATAAAGCAAAAAACGTGGAAAATTTCAAACAAAATTTTTAAACCGGAATTCCGGTTCCGGTATGGTTTTTGCCCTTTGCCGGAACCGGAACCGGAACACGATTTTCGCCGAAACCGGAACCGGAATTCCGGTTACTCCCTGCTGCCAATATATGCTTCACTCAGACTGTTGGATAAAAACATAAAAAACCATAAAGCTTACTTATTTGTGTTTGTTGATTTACACTGTCTCTGTGTTTTTTGGGCTTTTTTGTTGTTGAAATGGCGCGAGTGAAACGAATGGAGTTTATACTGAGTGCGCTGGAGGGAAAATCCTGAAAATTTCTTATTTTTATCTGTCGTTGTTCATAACTCATCTTCGGATGAATAGATTTTGATAGAATTTTTTAATAGTAAAAGTGATGACGATGTGCCCTTTAGTTGAACAGCTCCGACCCTATCTTGCAGGCTAAAAGTAAAAATAGATTTAAAAGTGGTCTTTTGCCTAATCTCGCCATCAGTCGACAAACCAGGTTTCCAAAATGTAGTGTGTTTTGGTTATTTGTTGTGTGCAGGGCAGTAAGAATGGTCTAAATATAGGTTTTCTAAACGCTGAATACAATGATTTGGTTACCTAAATTGCAGCGTGCATATTTCAAGCCTTTTCATGGGTTTAGAGTCAATGATCCCGATTCCCAGAATATATATAGTCAGTGTTCAATAGTTTGGTACATGGCATCAAAAATAGTCTATATAAAGGTATATATATATTTCGGTATGCTGAATTCAATGGTTTGGTTATATAGAGACCACTAGGAATATTTCATGCATTTTCAAAGGTTTTGAATCTGTTACCTGAATTTCAGAATATGGACTGTCTTCAGTAATTTGGTCATATATTGCCTAAATGGTACCAAGAATGGTTCCATTATCGGTTTTTGGTACGCTGCATATGATAGTTTGCCATCTAGAGAGCAACACAAATATTTGATGCGTTGTTAGTTGGTTTCTATAAGTTTTGAAGGTTCGATGATGTTTTTGGTTTTTCAAGGGTTTGGAATTACAAAGGATTCAGGGTGGTATATGCATACATCAAACACAGCCTGTTACAGGTGTTTACACAAAAAGATAACTTAAAAATGAAGGAACGCTTGCTCTGTTCACTCTCGTATGGGTATAGCTTTCGATTATTTTACTGAAATTTTGTTGATTTTCCTTGTTCATAAATCTAAAATTCACTTTCGGACCGGTGGGTGCAAAAATCATTTTACACCGTTCAGACTTTCTCCGCAAATTTTGCAAGTGCGTTTAAGGCATTACAATGGTTTGGTTTGTAAAAGTATAGTAACCTGAGGCAGGAACAATAATATTCGCTAAAAAATAAGTTAATAATTTTGCTCACATGACATAATGCAGCTACGGTAGTGGCGCAAGCAAGAAATCTTCGGGAAGCGCGGCCGTTTAAGTAATTAAGGTGCAAGCAATTCATTTTGTTTTGTCTATTTTTTGTCGGAATTTTCTATATTGTCCAAGATTCGTCAGCTTGTGAGTATGTTATTTCGGAGTGGGGTTGGGCGTCTCGAGGAGGTGCGGCAGGATAAACAACTTGATCGTAACGAATTTTTGTTTGTGAAAACTGTAGAATTATGTGGAAGAAATGTGTATGTGAAACTATACAGTACGTTCTGAAATGCCTTTCGAACGAGCGCGTATCGAGCAAACATATAGCGAGCAGCGAGTGAAAATTAAGCGAATATTGCTATAAAACGATTCGATCAGCGAGCGAGCAAAGGTCATTTCTGGCGGGTACTGTGTGAAAAATTATGATAATTTGCTTACAAATATTAAATTTTCCATAGGTTAACCAAATATAGTTGCTAAAATTTTTGACTCGGACGAGCCTCGGAGCGGGATAAACATGGCTTAGGTGCTCCGACCATGACGTGGATAACCCTACCCACCCTTTATGGACTTGGACTCCTATGATCTAGACCATTTTTCGTACTTTAAAACGTGACTAACTAAAGGAAAACTATGATGCTAGTTCAAGGACAATGTCATTTTTATTTTTTTTTCTGTAACTCTGACCAATTTGTGGTAATAAAAGTTTGCGGCGAAATTAAGTTTATATATTCGTATTTTATTCCAGGGATTTAGGGATTGTGGCTTAACGCTGACAGGTGCATCTGACGAAGCTGCAAAATTGTTGGATTTGTCAATCGCACAGGTATAATTCCACGCGAATTTTATTATTCAGATGCATTTAATAGTATATATTGGACGATTGGCTTCATAGCTGCACTAAGATGCGTTTACGAACAGCTTGGTATATATTTTGTATACCGTGAAATGTACTGCGAGACACAAACAAGTTAAATTGTTTAGACTGGTGATATACTCAACAAAAACTCGGCGTCTACTAGTCCCTAATCAATTAATTTTATTTTGCACTTAGGAATGCCATGGGTCATCTCAAAAAGATGATATAATCGTAAGGATTTCTTATAAGCCTAATGTAAGAGGTTTAAAATGTATGTTGCGTAACATTCATAAACTAACATTCGCAGAATCATTATACTCACGCTATGAATATTTTGTTGCAGCAGCAACTTCTGTTCACTCCTGCCAGATTCTACGTTCTTAGTAAGAAATAGCAAATCCCTAGGCGCAGTATAATATGGAATTATACGACATTTATACCGTTATATAATTATCTTGATTTCGCCATTATTTGTAATTACAGGCCGTATCACTGCATGACATTGGGGACGAACATAGCGGTTTGGGTGCCAATATAGGCCGTCTTATTAAAGAATTCCCGGACTTCGGTATGATGTAGTTCGGTACCAAAATTGCTACTCGAATTATTATTAAAAAATTGTTAAATGGAATTAGCTCATGGAAATCTACAACTTTGTTGAACATCCGTTTTTATGGAACCAATTCCTATGACTTGACAATACCTTTTAATGGGGTTTCAGCGGCATTACAGTCGAAGGAGCCGATTTCCCAAAAGTATTCTGTTGGCATTTGTCTGGTTATGTATTTCGTGTAAGGATCAAGAATTGTATCTATAGATTTTTCTGAACACTCAATACAGCGATTAGGTTATCTTGAGACCGACACGTGTATCCAATGTCTTTTCATTGGTTTCCAAAGGGTTTATGAATGAGTCCAATTTAGGTGCGTACACTTGGGTTGTTCTTTTGTCAAGTCAGTTCAGGATCGTAAAAGCGACGACTGTACGCGAACAAAGATTGCTGACCGCGTACACGGGAACACACCATTGGTAATAGCGTTTTTTGCGTATACTAAAATACACACATAGACTGCAAAAATAGCTGTCCAATTCAGTATGTCATTTGGTGAACGCGGACAACCGTACGCTAGCTTCTCCAAAGCAAAGGCCTCCTGGCTTTTTCCTTGCGCCCTTGGCAAAAAAACGGGTGCCCCCGTTGTGGCTCTCTAGCAAAATTTTGGCTCCCCCTGACAAAATTTTGGCTCCCCGTGACAAATTTTTTGCTTCCTCCAGTAAAAATACTACCAGATGACATAAAAAATTGGCAAAATTTTTTAGAAAAATACTTTCCAAAGTTAAAAAATTGACTAACTACAGCAAAAAATGTTTGAAAAGTTGATTTTTACCTTAATAAATACATTTTCGTACTGTTTCTGAGGTTATTAATAATTTTAGCGTTTTCGCACTGATAAATATTAAATTTTGAAAATTTGTTTTTAATTTCAACCCCATGAAAAATCCGGCTCCTTCCAGTTCCGAACCAGAGGGCTCCCTGACAAAATTTCCGGCGAATAGAGAAGCCAGTAGTATTGATTATCGCTCACGCTTTTAACGATTACGATATCTGCTTTGTGTTCTCCTATTTATTATGGCTTGTGAATATAAATTTTACACAGTGGAAAACAGTTGTAATAAACTGTTTCACATGGTTGTTCAAGATTTTTCAGTAATAGGTTGCAATTGGAAACAAAGAAATTTGTCTACAATATAATTTTTTCGTGATTCTTTTCCAAAAATCAGACATGCTCGTCGTTTATGATATATATACATGTTTTCACTCTTCAATGTTCATGCATTTGCGTGGAGAGCTCGTTTACCCAGAATCGTACTATTGTTATGATTTATGTTTCCAAAATATATGGCGTGATTTTGGTGAAAATTCTATGTCCTGATTTGTGGCAACCAGCCGTCAAGAGTATGATTTTAATTTCGTGTGTCTGAATTTCAAAGTTTTCACCGTATTTCATTTAGCCCGGTTTTGTGCCGTGTTTTAGTTTTATTACTTTTGCTGCTTGTATTGGAACCGTCGATTTCAGCACTTGGCAGGGGATTTGTTCATGCCCTTGAGCTAAGCGCACAGGACAAAGATGGACGCAATTGTTCAACACTTCGTGATGCGGTCGATTCTCTATATAAGCAGTCGATTGCAACGGACAGCGTTCTGACAGAAAGAGAAAAACTTCATATTCGTGCAGTGAAGGAAAAATGTGATGGGTGAGTCAAAGTGTCGAAGAAATAAACCGCTAGTTTTTCGCAACCCTTAATCAGACAAAATTATTCTGATCGACTTTTGAAGTGGAACGCCTGATTTCTAATGTTCACATTTTATAAGTATTAAATTTTCCCACTGTACCTAAAGTAGGTAGTTTCAGTTTGATTGGAAACGAAAAGACGGAAATGCGTACAGTATTCGCCAGAAATTGCTGCAACTGGAAGTGTATTATAACTGAGCGGAGTCAGCCATTCCTTGGGAGTACTGCATACATTTTCTAACTCGAACGAAAGTACATATGGCCGTGTCTAGCTATCTATCGTAGATTGAGATATGAATAAATTCTATGAATGTGAAAATAATGTCGGGCAATTCATATTCAGGCACGCCATGTGTATATAACTAGCAAAGAGAGGTTAAACAACCCATTTTTCACGTCAGAATACACTTGAATTTATTAAATGATAGCAAGTGAAGCGAACGGAGTTTTCACTGAAGGCGTTAGCGGGAAAGACCGTGGAATGTTTTGCTTGCTTCACGCATCTTCATCTTAAGATGGATACATATCAATAAATTGTTTATTTGATAGCAAAAGTGCTAAGAATGTTCCCTTTAGGTGAATGCGAACAGCTCCGACCCATCATCGGAGTCACAATGGCAAAAAACAGGTTTTAAGGGCTCTTTGCCAAATCTGGCCATACGGGTAACAGTCTTTCGCAGCCCATATCTCGCGACATAGCCTTCACACTGAAACTGAGATCTTCAACTCTGCTCACCGAGATCAGATTCAGCTCATCGGGGCTCACAACTTTGCTGACTAACACTTTTTGCGCTCCACAGTTTGGGCCGCTGTGGGCCTGACTATGGTTCGTCTTCCCTTTGCCAGAAATATGTATTTTTCATATTTCGGCATGTTATAGCGTGGTTTCACCCTACAGCTAGTGTCTATTACGTTATCAGGCACACTGAAAACGATGTTTTTGTTATCCGGAGTCCAACTTGGCTACATCAAACATTTTAATGGCGTTTTAAGGGTTTTACCGTGGACGAACCCGATTCCCAAAATGTGCGTTTTCATTTGTTTGGTTATGTGTTAAGTGCTAGAATGGTCTACATAAAGGATTTTCGGATCTAGAGTTCAGAGTGTATATTTCATGTCTTTTCAAGGAGTTCTAGGGTCAATGAATGGTAAATAAATTTAAATTTTATAACATTTGGTTTAAACGAAGCTTCGACCGATTTAGATTGAATGCATTTTTTGCGTGATTCTTCGATAAAGAACGATAAGAATGTATGCAGATCATGTTGTGCAGTATTTTCAGAATAATTGAAAAATTGGGGACGTTTGTAGAAACGAAATCATGTTGCAATAAAAGCAAAAATAATAATTGAAAAAATAGCGAGGGCGTTTTACTTCCCGAACTGATATTGTCCTCACGTCGTGTACATATTATGCAGCAAATCATAATGAGAGCACCAAAAATGCGTATTTCGTTTTATTTTATCTATTCGTTGGAAAAGCCATACGAAATTATGTTAATTTTATGCCGTATTCAATGTTGGCTTTCCCAATTAGGGTGGCGATCCCATGTATCTCGACCTTCCTCAGGTTCCCACTAGTTTGTGCCGCTCCCCTGATTAATTTTGGTCTCCCTCGATCAGTTTCGCCAAGTTCAACCAGACAGTTTTCTGCGCGGCTAAAATATTGCAAAATTGTCGCCATTGACCTGAAAAATATGCTGATTTTACCTCTTTCATCTACAAAATCGACAAATGTTTCCCCGTGGGGCTAATAGTCCATAAAATTTTGTCTTCCTAGACATCCATAATCTCGCCTGTCCACAACCCTCCGAAAAGGGTGTGGGGGAACTTCAAAGTTAAGGAGATAATTTTTGCTTAAAAATAGTATAAATTTCCACATTTTCATAAATTGAAAGTTCACAGCGAAGGCCAAAATATTGCTGTCCCGGGTCAAAATTTAAAAATCATGGAGTTGGGAGGCTGGCATGTCGGGATTGTAGCGAGCCAAGTCGGTGCTAGGTACCCTTCCGACGGTTGAACCCCGGTTAAAAAGCACAACTACTCAAAAATTTCACAGCGTGGATATCGCTAGTTTTCATGTTAATTAAACTATTCACTTATAAGCAGCGCTACATTCATTTCTCACAGAAGTTAAGTTTTATTAACCACATAGAAACCTATTTGCTGATGCAACATGGGTACCACTGTCATCTTCAGCGGTATAGTATAATTATCATCTAGAAATTTTAGCCAGTGGGAGTCATCTGTGGAAACGTATCAAACAATCCTACGTTCGTCGCCGAACGATATGATGGCGATCATGTTTGCCAACAATATCGCGTTCGGCCTTGGTCATTCCGAACTAATGCGGGACAATATTCTACGGGTGCTTCCGGCGTGGCAACGAACGGCTCCTTTGTACTCGTGAGTTGGTTTCCACGAATTTTGTTTAGTTTTTCGTGGTTTACAAAATATTTTGCTTTTTATTGAGAGTAAGCAACTGATTTTGTAATATTTTTGATCCATTCCCGAAAGCTGCAATTCATTTGTTTTTGTAAATAGAAAACTAAGGTTGTTCATTTTGTCCCTGTCTCTGCAATTAATAATTGTGTTATTTGACAAGAATTTCTCACCATATTAGATTTTCGTAACTAACAATAAGACAACAACCTACGGCCTAAAATTTCGACTATATCGTGGTTTCCTAATCTGTGCTGAATCGAAAGAGGGAACAAATATGAGCCATAGAGGTATTGGATTGAGAATATTAAACCAGGCTTTTGGCTTGAATTGCTGGAAAGGGGTCCATACTCGTTTCAATA
The DNA here is from genome assembly GCA_030248225.1 of Trileptium ribeirensis. Classification (NCBI taxonomy): domain Eukaryota; kingdom Metazoa; phylum Nematoda; class Enoplea; order Enoplida; family Thoracostomopsidae; genus Trileptium; species Trileptium ribeirensis. The sequence goes on from JASANE010026421.1 coordinate 24,185, forward strand.
CCACATAAAAGAGTATATAATAAATAAGAATAGGAGTGCTATTGCTGAAATTGTCCTGTCTACTTACAGTGGTGATTCGATTTTTGTTTGAAATTACCCCCGAGAATGACCCTGCTTTAAGTAGACTTCTACTACCCACTTTGCTGAAAGGCTGTCGACACACCACCTGTAAAGAGGTGACCCGAATATCGAAGAGCTCTCTTGAGAGATGTTTGGGAGCTGGGTATTGAGGAGGCATATCTGATAATATGATTGTGCCCTTATGTGAATCCCCGACTAGGATACAGCCGAAAATTCTTTTTGTCCGGCAATAATTTGCAAAAGCGGTCCTGCAAACGAGCAGCAGTTTTCCCGTGCGGTAGGGAAAATAAGGAAAATTTGAGAAACCGAGAAAATGAGCTATTCAACAGAGAATATTTGAGACTCACGCGAAACAAATTTGTACTAAAAATATAATTTATTATTAATTTAATTTCGAAATATCGAGATAGCCAATCGCGCGAAATGCTACGGTCATTTCTGACGCGTATGAAGATTGCGAGCGTTTAGTTCATGCAGCCACTAATTAATTATCTGATCAGCTTGAACAATGAACTATTTGATTTCCGTAGCTCTTAAATTGTGTATCTTAGTAATAAAAACCTTTTTTCGACTGTCGTTTTGCTATTTCGGGTCTTGCTCAGGCTTAAGGAGAAAGCCACAAGCGTTGCGTTTAAGCCTTCATTTTTAACGAGATAATAACAATCGTTACCCTGATGGTCGGTAATTGCTATAAGTAGGGTAGTCAGCAATTTGATAGTGAGAACATTGTCTTGCACAAGAAGACGCAGTGTTAGACGTCAATAGATCATCAACTCATACTCATTACTCGCTACAATTAACCGCTGCTCGCTCGCTCATGGGAAAATAACATTTTATTTAATAGTTTGTTTTTTGTTCACTCGTTGCTCGTAATGCTGTCGCCATTCCATCAATCACACGTTCAGACGAAATTACAGCCATTCGCCTGCAGACGAAATTTTGTGCCTGCGCCTGCACTTACTTTTTTGTACTTGTGCTACAAATGACTCGGTGTCACTTTTATGACAGAAAAATGATGACACATAAAAATAGCGTTGTACAAATACACTTTTAGCAATATTCACCGATTATGTGGACACAATTTGTATCTGTAGAGCTAGCCAGAAATGAGTGTTCAGCTTTTGAACGAACCAACATCGAATAGATTTCGAACACAGTTTTGATGTATAAACAGGTCTCGAACATAATTCGAACAAATTTTAAAACGCGATTAAATTTAGAATTAATTTTAAAATTTTATCGAACAAACGTCGAACGTACATTCCTTATTTCGGGCGAGCACTGTACCTCTCCCGACTTCGTATTTGGCCGCAAAGTTGAGAAAATGCGAGTCGGCATTGCCTTATCCTCAGCGTACACAACGAGCATTTTAATTTAATTTCAGTATACATAGTTGTTTATCGACAATTGAATCCAAGCATTCCATATTATAGTCTACTTTTTTAGTTTCTTAGATATCTTCACAGCTTCGTCGGATTCGGCTACGAAGAATGTGGACTGTATCCCAAAGCGGACGCGTCGTCACGTCTAGCGCTCAGCCTTAATCCGTGTGATGTTTGGGCGACGCATACCCTGGCTCATTGCAGTGAAATGCAGGGTCTTCACACAGAGGGGCTTACATTTTTGGAGCAAACGTTCGATAATTGGGAGGTAATTAGAGTGTTATTCAGCATCTGTGATTTTGTCGATCAAGAAGAATGTGTGTAGATCCGCTGCCGTGTTTTACTATTCTTTGATGTAGTAAGATACTGTAAAAGATATTGACCCGATTCAAATTTTATGTTTTATGTATGCACGACAGAGATATTGTGGGGCATAACAGTTCCCACATTTGTATAGTCAGCACGGAATGTATTTCGAAGTACAGTTTCTGACGATGGGTTTATGTAATCTTAGATTGATTAATTCAATGTAATTAGCTTTCACATTTGGCGTTGTACAGGAAAACATTGTATTGGGTGAATTTATTGAAAAATTCACAAATTTTAACATAATTTTGGGAGCATAATGCTGCATAAATTATGCTGAGTTTCTACCTTGATGTAAATACGGCACTGCTTTTCCAAAATTTAGCCAGCGACGCTTCTTTGCTTTTCAGAAAAGAAGGTACGTTCACTCAAACATAATGTTCAACGCCAAATTTTGAGAAAATACTTGACCCTGGGAACACAGGTTTAGCTTCTGAACCAATGATGGCATTGGCACATGATGTTCTGCACACGACCGAGTCACCCATCGAAGTATAATCTCAGCTGGTCTTAGCTCGATTTCCGTGAAATAAATAAGTCAAAATATAAATTTCGTTTCCATTTTTTAATTACGGAGTTAAAGTTTAGCAAGTTTTGGTTCGCCTTTGAAATAGAAATATCACGCGTCCTGAATTTTCGCCGAAATATTGTTTTGTACAACGGGTTGGCAAGATTATTTCAAAAGCTTATGGAATACGAAACTTATGTATGGAAGATTAAAATTATGTTGTAAAATCTAAACTTCTGCTTTCGATATGTACAGTTTAGCGAAACGGAACAATGTCTGCATGGCGTCGAACGCCGCGTTTAGTTCCATACGTGTTTCTGCATTTCTGTCCGCGTTCACCAATGACATGCCGAATCTGACATATGTATTTTTTTTAGAAATGTGGCATTTTTGCGTGTCATGTTTTGTGGCATTGGGGATTGTTTAATATCGAAATGGTACGTTTTGCAGCGGTATTTATATATTCCGTGTTTTAATTGTGCTTTATTTGTAAATTTATATCCTTAAGCTTTCGGAACTTTTAACGGAAATAACTTAGCTTTACAGTGCTCGCCACATTTTTTTTTAATTTGCTCGCTGTTCGCTCGCTTCTGGCTCGTTCGTAAAGCGATAGTAAAATGCTGTAGTGTTAGTTTTGATGCTGTATCACTTTGCCTCGTATAAATTTAGTTTGTAAATGCCGATTGAACGCTGCCAATGACATTGGTCATTAGTTGCGATTGGTTGGAAATTTTTAAGCCAAACGTGGTAATATTAATATTATTAACTGATTTATTTTGTCCATTTAATTTAAAGTATCGAATTAGGATAATGGACTGGCTTCTCTAAAGTGGGAGGTCTTGACATGTTTGGTGCCCCTAGCAAAAAACGGGTTCCTCTGGCAGGATTTTGACTCCCTTGGGCAAAATTTTTCGGTTCCCCCAGTAAAAACGCACTCCAGTTGACATAAAAGGTCAAAAATATATGCAAAAATAATTTTCGGGAGTTAAAAATTTGATTAAGTAAAAAATTGGCTGAAAAGTAGATTTTAACCTCAATAAAAACGTATTTGAGACCATCCATTAATCCTCTCATGCCCATAAGGTCCAAATGGATCCAACGCACATTGCGACTCATTGTGTTTACTGAGTTTGTCATATATCGTACGTTTGAACGTGCGTTGTTATTCGCTCGCATTGTGAGGTTCCTTAAGAAACCGAGCAACAGCTCTCAGATAGCTCAGTGGTTTGCGTACACAAGTTTCACCCGTACGTTTCGGGTTCGATCCATGGCGCACGCTTGAGTTTGTCAAACATTGCACGATACACAAATTAATTCGGGCATGAAAGGGTTAATTAAAAATTAACCTATCGCATAACTAATCCTCTCATGCCCATAAGGTCCAAATGGACCCAATGCACATTGCGACTCATTGTGTTTACTGAGTTTGTCGTATATCGTACGTTTGAACGTGCGTTGTTATTCGCTCGCATTGTGAGGTTCCTTAAGAAACCGAGCAACAGCTCTCAGATAGCTCACTGGTTTGCGTACACAAGTTTCACCCGTACGTTTCGGGTTCGATCCATGGCGCACGCTTGAGTTTGTCAAACATTGCACGATACACAAATTAATTCGGGCATGAAAGGGTTAATTGAGGTATTAATTTATTTATACCTATTAATTTATTAATTGAATTCGCGTGGAATCAGCGGGCGAAGCGAGCTCATTCCACTGGCGAGCGAGTGGAACGATAATTTTCAATTTTGGCTCTGGAGGGGGGTTGAGGAGGTCCTCTCTGTGTGTGTGTCTGTCGTACCTGGATCTCGATAACGGTCAGGCAGATTTTGGTGCAAGATAGCTCATTCGAACCGCAATGGTTGATTTAGGAGTAGTGACGGAGCCCGATTTTTGAATTTTTTCCCGTGGGAAAAGTTATGGGGCAAAATGACGTCATTTTGGCTCATTTTTCGGGCACCTACTCCAGTTTTGCGACTTTTCTCAATAAGTAAACGAATTATCCGCAAACTAATAGGTCTATTCCATGTAGCTTTACCAGGGCTTTCCAATGATATATAACAAGTTTTTCAACTGCTTCCCAATCTGGAGTCTATAAGCTTATAGTTGGCGCCAAATTTCATATTTGGTGAAAAGTCGTCGGAAATTCACCTAAATGTGTGTTTTTGTTGCTTTTAGTGTTTTATATGGGATTTTCTGGGCCAACAAGTTCATTGCGAGTGTCAAAAATATTGTGTGGCAAATATTTTTCACCCTTCTTCTTCATATTGGTTTGAATAATAAGATTTTTCTCAAGTGTCGGTTTGAATTCCTTAACGTTCTTTCCACGGTCAATTTAGGGTTTTATTGAATTATTAAATTGTTAGTTCATTTTGTACTCGTTGTATGATGTCTTGTCTACTGCATACGTTGGCTATCAAAAGAGGCGGGCGTAACTATGACTCATCACTCACGGTTTATATAATGCTGCACCTGCGTACTGTGTGTAGGCTTTGTTTGTGTGTGCTTTCTACAACAGACTTCAGGGATTGTTCTCACCACTCGAATTCTGCTCGCAAGCGAGCTTCACTAGTTAATTGAGCATTAATTTATTTTGATGCCAGTTTTAGCGTTTTTCGCTGAATTTGTGAAATTTTCAAAATTTTTAGATTTAGACTCTCCACTTCACCCACCAGTTCAAGCCAGGAGACCTCAATTCCCGTGCAAACTCCGGCTTTCCCAACCAGGGCCCCCACGATTTATGCTCTCATGGCGAAATTTTCACTGAATGGAGAAGCTCGTACAAATATATTCCATATTTTGAAATCGTTGTTTAATTATAGAGGCATTTTATTGATTTAAAATTGGAAAAGTCTGAAGACAACGCAAACAATGTTTCAGGGAAACTACGACGCTGCGCTAGAACTCTACGATAATAGCGTAAGTTAAACAAATTATTACGGTGCTTCATTTGTATTAATGATATGAAACTGAATCGGCGCCGCTCCGAGTCTTGTTGCTGCTATTCCTCGCGCTCTATGGAAATTGCGGTGTGGTTGATCCAAGTGAGTCATCCATATTAAGATTCTGTTTTTGTAGGGGTTTCGTGGCCTTCCCAAACTGCCCCAGACCTACCTGGAGGAGCCGCGCTGGATACCCCCAGTTTAAACTGGGGGCAATAAATTCGACTTCTCCCCAGGCCGATCTGGGGAACTCCAGTTGAACTGGGGGACTGAAAAACGCAGCATAAGTGGCCGATTCACAGTAAATATACAATAATTATATAGTGAAGCCCAACAGATTAATGGCAATTATGCTGTTTTTAGACCCTCAGGGCAAAAATTTAGGAATTTTTTAGTTCTATAGGGAAAATTGAAAATATTGGCTAAGCGGAGAAAAATTGACCTATTTTTAACGCGCAGAAAAATACTTGCCAAAAAATACCCGGGGCCACCCTCTTTGGGAAAGCAAGTTTTCTACAGTCAATAATAATTATTATAGTCATTGGCGTAACGTTCCTGCATGAACGAGCACTGAAATATTCTAGAGACACAATAAAAAACCATATGTTTACACCCATATTTTATATGTAAACTTCACTTTTCTGTGATATTTTAAAGGGCACGGGTGGAAGCACACCCCCATGCCCAAATCAATGTTTCTTTGGCACTATTTTGGAGAATACTAAGTACTTAGTAAACTTACTTAATTTATTTAAAACGATATTTCAACATACAGCCCCTAGCAAAATGACCATGGCTCGCACTATGTTATAACACTGCTCTTGAGAAGCGACGACAGCCATTTCAGGCACGAACTTTATACTGTAGTAGACAGCGATGTTGGAAAACCTGTTCAGCAACCGCGTATAAAGACTTAGTGCCACGTTGTGTCTCAGCGCCTTGATCCAACGTATGGATATGCACGCGCCAGAATTGACGGTCGCATTTCTAGCGAGTGGCTCGTTTAAGATTTCGAAACTATTTAAATTAATAATACTATTTTTAGAACAAATTTATTTCGAGCAAGCGACAGTCGTGTTTGGCGGGTACTATATAAGATGCACGCTGTACCTATAGATTAAAATTCGTGTTACCACGCGTTGGCTTCGACTCACGAACGTACGCATCTGTACACAAGCATTGAAATCAGTGGGTGAAATTTAGTTACCACTGAATTACTTTTTAAGAATTATTGTAGACCGTGGGAGCACCCACTGATACAATCAAATTGATCCCTGTAGCGATAGTCTTCGGTATCTCTGTAGTTAATGCGTTGTAACTTGCTATGTTGAAGCGAAGTATACAGATAGATTTCAATTCCGGAAAAACAAAAAAGTATTGAGAGTTTTGCAGATTTTTGACAGGAGTAAGTTATTTTGCGTTTGTCGATTTCTCGCTGTCCCCTTCAGCTTCTTGGGTTCGGCGCCTGAACAAGCAGGACGCGCAACTTGAGATGGGACTATGTTAAGTTGCAAAGTCGAAGCTTCGACAGCAAATATTGCTAAGTTAAGGTAAATATTATATGAATTATGTGCCGTATTGGTCTTGTGCGGAATGACAATTATTTGTAGATCGTTTTAGTCTACGCTAAGTTTTGAACAAATAAATGGTTGTCCATAAGATTTAATTATTGCAGAATCGCCCGATGTAACAAAGTATTATTCTTTAGGCTGGGGAGGCATCACTGCCAGGCGGGGCGACTTAAGTAGGTGTCCGGCCGGTTTGGTGGTGTCTTCCGTATAGCTTCCAATAGTGAAAGCACATAGCTGTTGTACTGCTAATACATGCAGGTGCATGCCTTCGCCGATTGACATCGGAAATGAGAAATAGTACTTTTCTTGAATGTCAAGTATAGAGATCAGGTTTTTGTGATTAGAACTTTATAATGTATTCACCAAATTATTACTATGAATCAACAGGCCTTAGTTAATTTTTTTTATATCGTTCGGTTGATTCGCTAATAATCTGCATACTCATAATCTTTGCTGTGTATGTTTATTGGGACAATGTTAGCAATAATTTACCGTATTGATTTAGATTAGCCGACGTGCCAACGATACGAAAGCGATGCTGAATCTGTGCGATTGTGTCTCGTTGCTGAAGCGTATCGAATTACAAGGTAGGCCATGCATCGTTGCTACAAGGTAATTAGAGCTTGTTTTCTGACCCAGCATTTTTCGGAAAATAATTAAAGATTCCCCTGCAAACGTAAGTTGTGGTTCAAATTTTTCCGACAGTTTTTCGAAAATGTTGGTGTTTGTCGCTAAATTTAATTTTTTTTCGAACAAAGTATGGAGAAAGAGAACATTTTTTCAGCTTGTAATAGTAGACTTCTTTATATTCCGGGCACTACTATTATTAGAAGTGGATAATATTGTTTACTTTACTACAGGTACCCTGGAACAGGGGAAAGGGTGCAACGGCCGCCCCTGCAGTCAAGTTAGGTGGCTCGTCATTCGTTCTGCCTAACTCCCTTGATCTATCTAAATTTTTGTATATTAGCCAAAATTTTACGCGCCCTTTGGGTTCGCGGTGATGGCGGCAATAAGTGTAGTTTGAGAAGTGGGATCTAACAGTTACAGGTACCTCCTATGCCCCTAACGGCTCCTAAGCCCCAAATATGTTTTATGTTAGCTTCCCGCCCCCAGAATTAAAACCATTTCCGCCTGCCTGCGTGACTGTTTTTAACGTAGCGCCTTCTACTTCATTTTATATACGGTAGTCGTATTTAAGATTCCTGGAGTTTATGCGAAAAAGCCTCATTTTAGCCTTAAATTGAATATATTTATTATTATAGTGTTATAAAATTAATGATTTGATGGGACAAAAATTTCTGCTAATATCGATTGTGTAATGTCGTTTGATTAGGCGCGGGTTAAAAAAATTTATATAATAACCATCTGAGACAATGCAGAATCACCCAAGACAGCAGAATATTCGGATAAGCCAAATCTGCTGCCGACCCAAAAATACGGAACAACATATGTTATTGAATGTCGGCATACACCTACAGTTCATGACTGTCGGGTTTCGAGCGAGCATCGATCATTTCATCATTAAGTGGAACCAGGCTAAACATATATAATTTTAGGATTCCCGAGCTCATAATGTAAATACACTGAACACTACGATTTTTGTAATCATAGCCCCACACAATTTCATTCCAAAAATGGACCATATTGTTATAAAATGCCAAATTAGGCTCGTATGTTACCTGCAAGAATGAAAACAATATTATTATTAGTAATAGTTATTGACGTTTGTTAGCACAGACGGGCGTAGTCAGAAACTTTTGGACGTAGGGGCACTGAATCTACTAATGGGGTGTGGGGCACACCTGAAACGCACCATTTACACATAACCGTGAACTTCATTTTCCTGTTATATTTCAGATGTGCACAGATTCTGCGTGGGGGGCAAGGTCCATCCCATGCTCCCTTGACTTAGACGCTGAGCTTGGAGAAGAAAAACGTTTCAAATAGCTTGAGTCAAAACTTCAACAGTATGTTTCCGACTTTGCCAACAGTCGTGATATGTAGCTCCTCAGGTATTCATAACAAAAACGACCATTATTTTATTTTTATTTTTCTCTGTTTCTATTGCCATGATTGATCATTATTGTTACCTTTTAATTTTTTATTCGTTTATTAAGCAAAAGAGTATGTTATGTTTTCAAATAATGACTCATCAGAACGCTTGAAGGTAAAAATGTGCAGCCGACTTATGTGTCTATCAAAGACGACACAAGTAGCTTGGCAGACGCTTTGGCGGTGTGAGGCCATCCAGCGAACAGTATCATTAATTAGGAATTCAGCATTTCATAGTTTATTTGCAGTCGGACAATTTTATTACGAGTGTTAGGTTGCAAACGGCATATTATACGACCGTGTAATGTCACCGAGTAGAATTAGAAACTAGTTTTTAATACTGTTCTGTACACTAAAATATTTTGACATCATGTTGCCATAAACCAAAATGTTAAGTAAATTTGGAACAAAAAGCGGAGTGCGCATGTCTGAATAACCAAATCGACAAGGCATTATACTGGGTATTACAGGCGGAAACGTTGGCGGTCGATGGGAAGACGTTTACGAGCTTTGTCGACCACATAGCGAAGACCATTTCTGGACGTTTAATGATACTCACATGCTCATCGCTTACCTCAGCTCACCGAAAGGTGCCAGCCTTGCCCGGTCGCATATGAGGTCACTGATGGAGTATATTGGTGACAGACAGGAGTAGGTGCCAGAGATTTTATTGGTTGGTGGTTGATAGCTGGTATTTAATATATAATATCGGCCAAAAATACGTGCAATCGACAACGGTCGAATTCGCTCAATCGATCAAAATTTCGTTTAATCGAAACTTTATAAACTTGAAATTTATTTTCGTCAAAATCGAAATATTCGATTGACGTATGTTGTCTTATTTCTGGCCGCGACTGTGATTTGTACCAGTGGCGTCTGAATTTATTATGCTGCAGCGTCGTTTTGGTGTGACGATCTGCGATGATGCAAATTGAATTTCATGGCTCTAAAAATGGTTTTTCTATTCTCCAAGCTGACTGACGCTAATTCGGCGCAGTGACATGCGCGTTTTTATAAGTGAACGTTATGGATGCGTTGGTCGTTGTCAGAGGTACAAAAATTATGTTTTAGTATTAAACGAGATAATTCTATTTGAACATCTGTACCTACGGAGCGGTGAATGTCTCTAATCTTGTGGTTTGACGATGCGTGCAAAAGTAAAAATACTCGCCGCAGCTATGAGCACTACTTTTGGGGCTGGGAATAAGAAATATCCGACAAAACGCTCATTTAATGCCCATTTTGTGTTGGAACCCATAACTTGAGTACGGTTAGTTCCATTGCTATATTTTGATATTATCGCGACAGCGCGCAGCTGGGATAGCATATACTTGTACGGATGAACAGTGATTTTATCATTAATAGTTAAATATACTTAAGTTTTTGATCCTTCGCTGTTTCACACATCGTCGTATATAGCCATTTTCAGAGCTGATGGGTATTTGAAAATATTGGAACCAAACGGTCTCGGCAAAGCATCCATCCAGTTAATTATCGATGGTATCCTTTTATGATCTTTGTCGGTGTTCCAGATCAGGCCCAGATCGAACCAATCAACGTCTGTCGCGACTGTACGGGTTACCACTGAGCAAAGCGATAGTTGCCTACCAAGAAGAGCGATATGCGGATGTTGTGAGCCATATTTATCCGATTCGATACAACATCAAAAGTGTCGGAGGCAGTCATGCTCAAGTTCGTTTACGATGATTGCTAAGCAGCTAGCTTTGGTGTAGTATCAGTGGTAATGCTGATATGCGGGATTTTTTGAAGTAGATTTTAAATGCTGAGTGGATGATAAATTGTTTCTGAAAAGTAGAACATGAAAATTTTTTCATCTCACTATCTCTGTTTTGAACAATCGATGTTAACGTAGCCTGATAATTCTCTACGTGAGTGAGACCATGTTTAATAACTTCTTAATGGGTGCGCCAATTGTGGCCAAATTTGGTAAGGATAATCTACAGTGTGCCCTATAGTATTTGGAGTCAAAATCCGCCTATGCCCAAAGCATTCCCCCAACCAGTTTAACATGATTTATACAGATTATATATTTTTTGTTTAGCATGTTGATAACTTTAAGCATATTCACGCCAGTTTCTATTCATCACTACATTACACACACAACATTTTACACATGATACACAATGATTACATAATGAATATAATACGTACTACTTGCACCACTGGTACAAATCACACAAATTCACAACACATATATAATTGCATCGGGAAAATATTCGCACTTAACACAGTGAGAAATTATTTCTAAAACACTCATGGCGAATTTACAAAGGTATATCTCACAAACGAATATACTGACGATAGAAACAACATGTTCTCGTGAACAGTCATACGACCATCACGCCTAAACGTATAATAAGAATCAGACAGCCTGTAAACAAAATAAACACACAACATACACAGTAGAGATGACGCAAGCTTTAAGCTTTTCCCACAATAGTTTCAAAATAAAACATTAAACTTGACTCGGAAAGGGTTACTATGTACTATGTCATAATAGCCACGACGTTTTACTGTAGGAAGCGATAGCCGCGACGTTTTATTGTAAGAAGTGATAGCCACGACGTTTTATTGTAACAAGTGATAGCCACGACGTTTTATGATAAGAAGTGATAGCCACGACGTTTTATTGTAGGAAACGATAGCAACGACGTTTATTATAAGAAATGATAGCCACGACGTTGTATTGTAGGAAACGATAGCCACGACTTTTATTGTAAGAAGTGATAGCCACGACGTTTTATTGTAGGAAACGATAGCCACGACGTTTATTTTAAGAAGTGATAGCCACGACGTTTTATTGTAGGAAACGATAGCCACGACGTTTTATTGTGGGAAGTGATTGTCATGACGTCTACTCGTTTTTTTTGCAATAAATAGACCTTCATTATAATAATGTTATATTGTTTTGCTCAAATTTGAGATTCATCTTTCACAAAATTTGATTGAGGTATTGTCTTTCCCAGAATTCGATGTTCGTGCAATCACTGCAGAAATTAATAGTGCAAAACAATCGAAGGACTTCGATAGAATGTCAAGCAATTTCGATTGAATTCATTTCTGTCCGTGATCGTATATTATTTAGAGTAGTTTAGTAAATTTAATACATGTTGCCTCTATCAAGAGTCCCTAACTCGTGGCACTATCCATTGCGCGTTTACGTAAATGTGCTCGATCTTTGTAGGCGACCATGAAATGATAGCTTACCCACGATGGGAGTAATTATGATGTCCAGACGCTCCCAGGCGCCGTAGTTTGCATGCGATCAGACTGTGAGTAAGACTAAGCTAACGTATTCCGCGTATTGAGCACTAATTTTGGCAACAACTATACAAATTGGATGGGTAATGTATACGGCATAGGCAGTAATTTCGCACGACTGCTATTTCGATGCTGTAATGGTGCCGGCACGGTACTAGCAAGAGTCTATATTGTATCTCGGTTGTAATAATATTTGTTTTCAGAGGGATATCTACGAATTGCTTATGATCCATTCCGCAACAATATCGGATAATCCTGATCATCGTAATCTTGCCAGGTAATCATAAAAATTATTCAGTTTTGGGTACCGTCACATTCTTAGCATGTTGTGAGGATCGTGAGATTAATCCTTTGTAGGGCGTACCTATTGGAACTAGATGCTTCGAAGATACATATGGGTCTACAACTTCTGCTTTATATAACTAGTCAGAAAGAATGATGCACTGAAGTTGTCCGGAAAATTTAACAACCAAATCGAGATGCAATAAGTAGCATAGATATACCCACAAACACGCACCATACAATTATGACAAAATCAAAGCGATCAACCCATTTTGACAGTTAATAACAGAACTCAGAATATAAATAATGGTTCTCCTCCATGCCTCATTATTCCCTTCTTTGACAGATGACATGGATCACTGATGGCACTATTAGCGTGCTGAACTAGACAAGAACTACGAAACAGTCAAAAAGTAGATTGACTGATCGAGTGTAATGTTTAACCAATATTTCTAATAATCGTGATATAGGATTAACCATAACGCTATATATTTAACTTAGAAATTCATATGCACAGTGAAAATTGTGGTCAGATAGGTACACATACAACAAAGCTGTATACAAGAGCGAAATTTTAGAGATTTTGGTCTAAGGCTTTTAACCCTCAAAGCCTGCGCGCTAAGTAATGTGGAACTGTGGTTAGAGATAGATGTATGCCATATAAAGCTTTATAGAATACCTAAATATGATTCGTATTGGTCAACGTAGTACCATGTTACAAATGAAAGGACCAAAGATTGCGTTGATTTTGTCCCAAAATGACAGTTCTAGGCAGGCGCGTTACAAGAGGCAGCTTGGTGGTGGTGTGGGTGCACCTCCACTTTTAACGGCAAACGTGAAATATTTAAACCTCTGTTGTTTTTCACGATGCTCGATTGGCGGTTTTGATAAACGGCAATGACAGAATTTTATACCTCCGCAAATCTGTAGCTCAAAGCAATACAATTCAGTCAAAATTTCGTGGACATCTGGGCTTGTTTGTGAATTCAAAGAGTCTTCGAAACATGATTTGTGAACTGTATATATAACGCGGCTGATATGCGAATATGTGTGTGTTCTGTACCGGCTAGTCCAAAGTGGGGGGCGACATTTTCAGCTGCCCCTCGGCACGGATGTACCCACCAGCAAAACGGAGGTACCCCTGGCAAAAATTCGAGTACCCCGGCTCAAAGCTTCTGCTCAGAAAAATTAGCGTCAAAAAGTGACAAAATCCGGCAAAAAATTGCCCCCCCCCCTGGCAAAATCCGACACTCCCGGCTATAATTTCCGAAGTTTGGACTAGCCAGCTGTATTAATCTTTTCATGCCGGGATTAATTTATTGTGTGTGGTGCAATGTTTGACAGACACAAACCGACGCCTGGGTTCGAACTCGAGACGTTCGGCTGAAAGTTGTGTACGTAAAGCACTGAGATATCTGGTAGCTGTTGCTCGGTTTCTTAACGAACCTCACAATGCTAGCGAATAACAGCGCACGTGCAAACGTACAAAATACGACAAGCTTAGTAAACAGAATAAGTCACAATGTGCGTTTAGTCCATTTGGACCTATTTTGCATGAAATGACTACTACTTTTTACCACGATAAAATAAGAACGGTAACTTACTCAATACCAACGCGTAATGATGATTCCGAGAAGCAGGCAGCAACATATAATGGTGTCTATTGCACCTCGGACGAACCCAAGTGTTAAAATGTGGAATGTCTAAGACTATTGCCTCTTTCTACTGAGACATTGATTCTATAACATCTGAGACAACTATTACCGATTTCTTTACTTTAGGGTACTGCTGAACGAACGAAAGGCAGCGAAGGCAAACTCGTCGGTAAATGCTCGGATTGCTTTGAAGTTACTCGAGTGTCACGACAAAAAAGCCTAAATTTATTATATTCCATTTAATAAGAAAACTGTAGTTGTACGATCCATGCTTGTGGTAGGGGGCAGGGAAGTTATGTTATGATTTTTTGCGATACGACTCTTAATATGCATCATTTTAAAGAATAGGATGTGTACAAAAATTGGGTGAGATAATTTGCTTCGCAATCGTTGGGTGTATATACCTTAGGTTCCTGCACATATTAATTCCGAAAATTACAAATCCCTTTTTGCTCGACAACGTGAAAATAAAACGAAATCTTTTGTTCAAAGCATATTTATATTGATCCCAGTCCTACACAATAATTGAAGCATTACATAATATATATATGCTGCATAATAACACAAATTATTAAAATGTGATTTCAAAGTTTTAATGTTTAAAAACTAAATAATCATATAGAAATTAATTACATAACTAGTTTTTTGATTAATATAATAATAAACACAGATATAATTTTTAGTCGTCGACAAAGCCGATGTTTAGTTTATTAATAATTTTATTACCACTGTTTACCGGACGTCGAAACAAAGCGAATCCATTAAAATCAAAAAACCGGTCGGCCCCGAAATAACCCACGACATGCGTATTAGCGATTGCAGCTTATTGAAGATTGGCAAAACAATACAGTATGAGTATATACGCCGCGCGATAGTGATCGGATAAAATGACTTCTTTTGAATCACGATCGGCTGAGAGTCAACACACGAAGCGTGCAAGATACTGCATACTGCTTTCATAAATGTTTCATGGCTTACAGGCGTTTTCATTTATTGGATTGCACTTACATATTAACGACTGGGTTGAAGACCTTGCATATCGGCAGTCGCGTATCCATACCCCCAAGCAAATATCTCAAGACACAAAATACCAAAAATTATTAGGGCACCCTGGCCAACAATTATTAAGGTCACAGTTTTGCCAATTTTCCCGGAATTTTTTTCCAAATTTGTCATGTTTTCGTCTATTGACCAATTTTTGCTTATTCCCTCTCCCCGTTTTGCCAAAATTTTACGATCGCTTCCGGGCGAGAAGGGTGGATATTCCGATCCCCATTCAGAAATACTGTCTGCGCCCACACATCGGCAATTATTGAATTGTCCACTGATGCTGATGTATTTTTCAGTGTGTTACAAGTCCGATAATCACGGGTACGAAATTGTCTAAATTGAAACCTGTATTACCGTGGCTAGAAGCATGACAGTCTCCTAATACATTTTTAGGGGCTACAAGCGTATCTTCAAGATATACGTTTTCTTTCCCAATAGCTATTTTGAATTTCAAAAATTGTTTACAACCTAACTCTTTTGTCGTAGTGGCCAGTGCGTAATTTCATTGTTAACGGCCTATATTCCCAGTCTTTCAACCCAACGAACCAAGCATAGCATCTACTTCTATATATAATGGGCAGAAACATAGTTTTTTGATAGCGATTTTTAAAAATTACCGACATTTCTTATATATATATATATACAACAGGGGCATGTGACAAGAGATGAAGGATATGACGGCGCACTGCAACCACATGGTCAGGTACGTAATCAGGTAATGTAGAGTTTACCGTTTTATTTTGGTTAATCACGTGCGCAGCAACACCTCTAAAATATATGAATCCTTATTACTATAAAACTTATAGCGCCACATTCTTTATTGCACTAAATTTGTATTAATTAGTGCAACACCTTAAAATGGCGAAACGATAGCAACTGTTGCTACAAAATACATTAATTGCAGCAACAACCAACATTATTAGTTGTACATTGTGCAAATGGCGCTATTGTACTAAATATATGACAATAATAATAATTTATGGCTACATGTTTCAAATGTTTTGTAGCAATAATCACGCTATTACGTGCTACAGTGCGCAGTAAAGTGCACAGAAACTTGGAGATTCTGTACGAAGTAGACATTTTCCGGTTGAGCATAGTGATTTTCTCACCGCGTACACAAGAAAACGCGATGGCCAATCACCTACAACACACATAGCCAATATGCTAATTCAGCATGTCATTCGTGAACATGGGCAAGGTGCGCTCATGCAAATCCCGTTCTTACATGACAAAGCACTTTTTCACGTTCATTACAATGCAAAACGCGAACGATGTATTTCAATTTGACATTAGAACACCCTGGTTTACGCAACTAAATGTGGACTGACGCCTTATTATATGAGCATTTTTCTTTTTCCACTTGAGTACATGCCTACAGCACCAACACCGTATCTATCTAAATGTTCTTCCTCCGTGGGAATTCTAAAAATCGCGTTATATATATTACATTTACTTTATAAACTTTGAGATATCGTAAATCTATACGTCTGCATGCGAGCTAGCAACACGCTCGTTGCAAAACGTTAAGAACGCAATATGATAAAAATTTACTAGTTGCTGACTATTGACCGCTGAAATCAAAGCATATATCAAACAAAATATATTGCATATAAATTAGGATGAGCCTTCAGTTGATGATCGCCGAGCCAGCACAAACTTAACCACGTAACAAAATTTGCTTGGCTACGTTGAGACACTATAGGTAGGTAATTCCAATTATGCTTGGTGTTCAGATATGGCTTTTGGAGACACGGGAGGGAACCCTCGTTAACGCCATTTAGGTAAATTATGGCCTACCGCTAATTCATACTGGCCAGTAAAAGTTTCCTGCACGGCCAAAAATACGCTAATTTTTCCGTATTTCAGCTGCAGATCTCTAAGATACCCCTCATTAGATATCCAATAATTTATTGGAATCAGTCGCGACATTGACGTTTCTCATAATGCCATAATGCATCAGTAAGCCTAAGCTTTGTCGTTATCATACGCTTTTGCTATGATACACAAAATCATACGGAGGTGCATTATATATATATATATGTCTTTCGAAATGTAAGTCTACAACTGCAATAATTCATCGGCGACACTTATCAGTACGAATTGACATTTTATGAAACGTGCAAAATTTTATTTTATGAAATGCGAATAAATTTTTCGTACTTCGTTGACTTTCTTTATTCTAATCCGCTATATATACAGACGTTCATAATGCAACGCTGGTAGTTGACCACGACATCCGATATTTAACATAGTAACAAACAAACAATTATATTAACATATTAACGATAGCAAAATAAAGCTTATATTGCAAGACAGTAGTATGTTATATTAAGTACTTTAACATTGCGTTCAACCGCAGTCACTGCAATCTTGCAACATAACAAACATTGTAAGCCCAAAAATTCGTCCACTATTTGAAAAGAAAACAGTAGGCTCTTATGGCACCGCTTGTTATCGCCGCAAATTTATATATACTTGCTACACAACAATACCGATATTGTCACAGAGGGCCTGTCTACCGCGACTTCGTCCGTACCCAGGGCATCAGAGAATTTTTTCAGGCCTTATAATTGCTAATGGCATTCATTGGCCAAACTACATGAAACAGAATGTTCTTTACACACTTCCCTACCACCAACGAGGCATTCTAAACGAAAAGATTTCCAGTTAAGAATATTGTGAAATCGGTCAGAACCCAGACGCATTGTCATTGGCACAGATCGCTTAGTTATTCGGATACCCCGTAACCAAACTTTGATACAGTGCTCAGTAAAGGGAACAAATTAGTCATTTAGATGATATCACCCGCAGCTCAAAGTGACCACTAAAATAACATAGTTATTTCAACTATAGGTGTTAAAACCTTTCAGAGCATCGGTCACTAAATCGGGCCTCCTCTATGTCTTTTACGGTGCCAAATATAAGCTAGTAATTTCTACAACAGCGCTCACAGCTGAACATGCAGGATTGTAAACGTTATGGTTGCCCACTACCCGCGGGTTTAAGATTTGGACCCGTAAACGGCCCGGTCCAAGCACATATCTCCGGTCGAAAAGCAATGTATTTTATAGGTGACCCCGGGTGTTCGGCTCAGTGTTATTGACAGTTAGCTATATTACGGTAGCAAAAT
Source organism: Trileptium ribeirensis (assembly GCA_030248225.1). Classification (NCBI taxonomy): domain Eukaryota; kingdom Metazoa; phylum Nematoda; class Enoplea; order Enoplida; family Thoracostomopsidae; genus Trileptium; species Trileptium ribeirensis. The sequence goes on from JASANE010026421.1 coordinate 42,486, forward strand.
TTTGTTCTGTTTCTGTTCCATTATTTTATTCGTTCGAAAGACAGTCATTTCTGACCAGCACTGTCTTACGAATTAGTAATATATATCTGTGAATCAGTTTTAAAAATGTTCACCAAAGATTAGCACCATTGCAAGACTCCTATATTAATCTTTACACACAGTTCTTACCAGAATTAAGTGCCGTTTGTTCGAAGTTCGCTCGAAGTCTGTTCGATAAATTTCTAACTTTGTTCGATATTGTTTGAGTGGACGAAAATTTTGTTCGACGTTTGAAAAGCGACAGTCATTTCTGGCGAGTATTGTAGCACGCTAACTGCATAGCCGTATAGTAGTGGTGCGACAACGCTAGCGCGGAGGTTACTGCTAGCCGATCCAAGCCCAAAGACGAACCGGTAAGCTCCGCTGCCGCAGCATAAAGCTCAATACCTTTTCTTTTGGAGGGCAGCTTCCGCTTACCTCACTGTAGAATTTTCGTAGTATCTTGCAGAGATGGAACTGGGTCACTATTTTAGCTGGGTGACTGGGTCAATCGGGGAGCTGTGTCACCACCTGGTCGGTGTGTCACTGGGTTGTCGGTCGTGAACAAAGTTGTGCAATGTTAGGTTGCCGTCACACGGTACAAGACGTTGAAATCTAGCAATCTAGTATCACTGTTAGGTTGGAACATTGTATCCAGTTCCGACAGGGGGTTTGCTGGTTGCAGAGATATGCCTTGTCCAGCCACCGAAGTCCTTCAACGACCTGGACTGCAGTACCCCTACACTAAAAATCGTTGGCGGCATCTGTTTAAGTTATTAAGTAATAGGTCCAATCTTTCATTTTTTTCGTAACGTATGTAGTACTCGCGAATGAAATTTTTCGATTTTGCCAATAACAACTTAGCCAGTCAGACGTAACCAAGGATGGTGGAGCGAACGATGGCAGAAAGAAATCGACTACCGGGATATCGCCAAATAAATAAACATTACGGAACTGTACGTAGTAGTTCCCTTGGCTGGGCGCAGATACAATAGCCGACATAGCGCTTAACGCAGCCGTGCGTAGCAGCTCCTAGACAGGCCGCTGTTACGATAGGAGATGCGTTACGTAGCCGTACATAGTAGTTCTCTTGGCTGGGCTCAGTTCCGATACCCGACATAGTATTTATCGCAGCCGTACTTGACAGGTCTCTTGACTGGGTGCTATAACAGTAGCCGACGTAACATTACAGATCTAGCCGTACAGATCTAACACCGCATCGTAACTACAAAAAAATGCTTAATTTCAATTAGTGGAACACCTCCTCGTGGTACAGCCTGGGGAGCGCTATGTCGCTGGCAAAGAATACGCACGTATGTGGAAGAAAATTATGGTATACGTGGTGCCATTTGTTTCCGGAAAAATGGAAAGTGCGTAATATAGAGATAATCATAGTGAGCATTTTGCCCTCCGTAATTTCAGGGTGAACATGACAGATACCAGATAGAACTGGGTCAGCCGGGGAACTGGGTCACACCTTCCGTGAGTCACTAGACTGGAGTCAAAGACTGACATTTCAGTACATATTATGTAACTACTCTGACCCCCCGGAGAGCGAATACATCCAAGCCTTCTCCGGCGTATCATTTAAGCACTTACAATCTGCACAACTCACTGTATTCGTGTGTCAATAATAATTGTTTTGGATGACTAGCGCGATAAACTATACCATGCCAATCACCAGCAATACAGTGTACAATCGCGGACAGAATTAACTGCAAATGTTGCTGAAACGCAGGTGCACGGTGCCTTTGTTCTGCAGTTAATTCCGTTCGTCACTGTATCCACGACTGGCTAACCGCTCGACATTCGCTCGCTGCTAGTTCGTAAAGACGACCCTCATCATACTGTACGCACATTACAGCAATTTGTTTCTACAAACCTGCTCGCTTATAAAGTTTAAAACTCATCAACGATTTGACTCACATAACGAGCAACATTTTTACTAAAATTTATATTAACCGAAAGAATAAATATTCGACTTGCGTTGCGCCCTAACAAGAATTTTGTGTTAGCTCATTAATTCTGTAGTGCCACCAGCTTTTTTCACACGCCGCATTGGCTTATAACCACGGCACCGTTCGCATTACCCTTAAACTCTAATTTCTCAACCAAGGACGGTACCATAAATCGCGCTTAGCCAAATCAAAATAATCATAGCTCAACACCAATACTTAGACCCGACTAGTTTCTCTGATAAATATTACTGAACTTAAATATTACCAGAAAGAAGAAGATAGCAATTCTAGTAACTGCAACTACACGACTCTCAGCTGCATTTCGAGCGATCTTTTGGCTCGAAATTGCAAAACTATTAAAATTAATAAAATTCTATTTTTAGAGCAAAATCTTCGAGTGAGTCGCGAGCGACAGTCCTGTTCGGTCATCATAACGGGTGTTTTCCTTTAGCTCCCACCGAGGCCACTCTCTCATCCCAACACTTCAAACTTAAAGATATACCTAAGATTATTATCACATAATAGTTATAACTCGTTAACCAATAAGCGGATTCCGACGATTATAACATCGCTCCACCCAGCTCTATAATGTTGTTCGAATGTCAATATAAACATGCTATAAAATTTTATAATTTATAGAGAAAAATTTTAGGTAGCAGTCGCGGACAAAAATACGTCCACAAAAAACGAACGCAAAAACGTTCTTTTACATTTCACGTTCGATTTTCCCGCTTAATTTTGTCCGTTATTGTACCACTGGCAGCTCATAGAAAAATTTGTCATAAATATGCCACATATGGACGGCATTTTCTGCAACGCCTTGTCCCGCTGAGCCGAGTGATACTAAAATTATCACCGTTTCCTCAAAAACTGCAAGAATGTAGGGCTAAGGGAAGACGTACTGATACACCGAAATTTCAGAAACAGACACAAAAAAATTATTTTCCGCAAAACAGAATTTTCTTAATATATTTCTATAGAAGATTGTTGATTGCGGTCGTAACACAAAATTGCTGTGCACGGAACATTGTTCTCGATTTTAGTACATGATGAGTACCAGCTTCACACTTCACACGTCGTCCTCTTCAACCAGAGCTGACTCCGTTGTCATTCGTTGCCCATTACTGCTAATCTGTGTTAGTTAGCCGTTGATAATGGAGCGCTGAGTGTTCTAGCGTCGGGTATTTACTTTTCAAAGGTTAAAATCAAAATATCTTAGTGAAAACGAAGTACCGATTTTCAACATTTTAACTGGGCAAAAACTACAAAATTAGGGAACCCATTTTAAATCTTCCACAATTTAATATTATACATTATCGTCAATTATTATATTGCTAGCTACTATAGCTAATTATTTCGCCTTTACACATCTATAATACTGCGTGACAAAAATAATATCAAAAAGAAAACGTAACAAAAACACAAAATCAACAGAAAACATTGTTCAAAGACGTGCCATAGTACGCGGCTGAAGACCAGAGATTGTTCAAAATATGTAATATTGGGCGGCCAAACGCAC
>JASANE010026422.1:0-19033 GCA_030248225.1 Trileptium ribeirensis
ATATATTGGTCTATTATCGGAGAAGTCCCAAGATTTATGATATGATAATCTGGGAGTGTGGTTCAGTAACTTTGTTAAACTTTAAGATTGCTTGTTGTCTAGGTATTGGTGGGTAATGAGGGTTTGTCTCATACCGTTAGCTTGTTTGTTATCCTTTTTTGTTGCGAATTTATTGTTGAATAACTACTCATATTTTAACATTGTTTTTCAGTGTTATTATTTCGTGATACATTTGTTTCGTTACATGAAAATTATAGTCAGCAATTGTCGTTTTATTGCACGTCGTTTTTGATACAATCCAATAATCGAGCATATTAACTACAATCGCATTCAGTGGACAATTTTCGCATTCGAAATTACATGGTCCTTCGGACAATTTAACCAGTAACAATTAAAACGAAGGCATTGCTGACTGCTTTTGGTTTGGATTAGTGTCAATATGTAAGTATTGTCTTCGTTGCTTAACACAGCCTTGTTGACTAAAAATTACTGATAAAATTTATTCTAAATTGCATTAATATTTTCAAAAATGATGAGTAATACTGAAGTAACTAATAAACAAAGTCAACGTAAAGCAATTAGAGCTAATGTAACGCGTGAAACTGAAAAAAGCATTAAGTGTTAGTCTTGCGTCAAAATGGTCATCTCTCCAGAAACTGTACGAGTTTCAATTGCGAAGTTGCAAGATTACCGTAACAGATTAGGACTACTTTAATGAGCAAATATTAGCATTAATGAGCTCTGATGAAGCAGAGCGTGACATACAAACATCGCTAAGAAGTAGACGATAGCATTCTAGAGACAATATCGTCATTAATAATCAAGGTAGAAGCGTTTGCAGCCCCTCAAAGGCCTGCAGAACAACCACAAGACACATCGTTTAACGCTTCATTTCATTCAATACAGAGTAAGTCTGTAGCCTTTCCAAAACTTTTTTATTCCGAAAATTTCCGGAAAGCCCACTCCAGTGGGATAGAGTTTTGGAACACCTTTCGTCCACAATCGATAGCAATAATGAACTAGCTCCTATTGATAAACTGAAATATTTACGTAGCTATTTAGTAGGCGATGTCCTTCGCGTAGTGGAAGGTTATCGTTTAACGGCTGAAAACTATGTTGTTGATTTGCTAAAGAACGTTTTGGAAACAAAGCAAATAGCAGTATTTGCACATTTCGAATCGCTTCTTGCATTGCCTGTTGTGACGCATGATACCAATAAACTCCAGACGCCTTACGATAGCTGTGAACGCCATATAAGGAGCTTAATAGCACTAGGATTACCCGAAGAGACGTTTGGACAGGTATTCACCCCTATAATACTGTCCAAACTGCCCATGTTCGTCAAAATGGAACTGCACCGGAAAAATGGCGCGACACCGTGGACTTTGAGTGCTCTGAGAGAATTGCTCAGAGATGAGATTCGAGCCCGAGATTTGAGTCAAAGAAGTTTTGGCATTAAACCAACAAATACTCGTTCTCACATCGGTCGCGGCGATAGCAACTATAATCAGGATCGACAGTCTGATAGGAATAGCAAACGTTTTTCAGGTGCAGGCGGTCCAGCTTCATTGCTAACAAACGATGCATCTAGTACAAAGGCCCGAAATCCAATCTGTTGTTTTGTAGCAAAGAGCATTTCAGTGATGAATGTACTGTGTATCCTGACGTGTCATCTCGTCGAAAACAAATTAAGAATCGTTGCATTGGTTGTTTGGGGTCTGGAAACATGCTAAAAAACTGCAAAAACAGAATGGCCGTATGTTTTCATTGTCAGAAAAGAGGCCACCACCGAAGCCTTTGCATGGTGAAGTTTGAAAATAAATCTGCGGATTCCAGAATTTTGGTTGAATCGTCAACTCAATCGTCCGATTCTGTATCAACTACGTTAGTCTTCCAAGGTCAACAGGTGATTCTGCAAACAGCAATTGCCACTGTCTCGGGAACGAAAGCGGAGCAAACCCGGCTACTTTTTGATACTGGTTCTACCAGATCATTCATCACATCTAAACTTGCACATGCAACAGGTGCTAAACACACTGGTGAAGAGCGGATTTCTACTGCCGGCTTCTCTGATACTACTCGAAAAGTCCAAAACTACAAAATTGTGGAATTCAGTATACGACAGCTAGACGGAAGCGTCAAGCATATAACCGCAAATGTGATCGACACGATCACTTTGCCTGTCTTCAGAGCTGCTTTGGATTCAACAAAATATCCAATTGTGCAACAAATAGTTCTTGCTGAACCGCTCTGCACAACGCCGAAATTGGTTGACATTGACATTTTAATAGGACTCGATTACTATTACGATTTAGTTGGTGTTGAGCGCATACATTGTTCGGATGGCCTAGTTTTTCTGTCGACCAAACTAGGGTTTATTGCTTCCGGATGCGTATCGGATAAAGGTATCAACAATTATGAATCAATAATGAATGTGGCTATTGACTCAGACAAGTCAATAGATGTGGAAAAATTTTGGCGACTCGAAGAAATTGGGATCAAAGATTCAATCGATCATACGGATGACGACGAAGCTGTGCAACTCTTTAACAAATCGATAAATATCCAAAATGGGCGTTATTATGTATCTTGGCCGATGAAGCCAAGTGCTCCGGACCTGCCTGATAACAAAACATTAGCATTACATCATCTTTGGTCTTTGCTGAAGCGAATGGCTTCAGATTCGTCACTTTTTAAAGCGTACAACGCGGTTTTTGTCACTCAGCTAGATGCGGGAATCATTGAGTTGGTGCCCGATGCAGACAAACAAAGCTGTAATCAGGTGCGTTACATCCCTCACCACTACGTTCTCACTCCCCAGAAAACAACAACAAAATTGAGAATAGTATACGACGCTTCGGCGAAAGCAACTAAATCTAGCGTGAGTTTAAATGAATGCATGTATCGTGGACCGGTAATATTAGATGACTTATGCGGGCTTATACTCCGTTTTCGTTTGCACAATATCGGAATAGTAAGCGATATTGAAAAAGCCTTCTTGCAAGTCGGCCTTAATGAGGATTCTCGTGATATGACAAGATTTTTTTGGATTTCTGATCCGTCAAAACCGGCATTTGGCAATAATTTGATTACTTATCGTTTTACCCGGGTTCCATTCGGTATGATAGCTAGTCCTTTCTTGCTGGGCGGTGTCATTCAACATTTGATCGGGAACTCTAAATCGGAGGTCGCTACACAGATGTTGGGTAATATATATGTTGATAACGTCATTAGTGGCGTTCCTGATGGCGAAAAAGCACTGACCTTCTACCGTGAAGCAAAACTTTTGTTTGATACTGCTTCTATGAACATACGCGAATGGTCAAGCAATGATGAAAAATTTATGTCGGAGATTGCTGAATCGGACCGAGGAAGTAAAGAGAAAACCAAAGTGTTAGGTTTGTGTTGGGATCTGAAAAACGATTCCATTTCTTGTTCTTCGAAAGTTTCAAGTATTAACAATTGTTCTACCAAGCGGTCCATTTTAGCTGCGATCGCATCTGTTTTCGACCCTTGTGGGTTCTTTGCGCCTGTTAGTATTGTGGCAAAACTTTTGATGCAACGCCTTTGGGTAGAAAAATATAATTGGGACGATGAACTACCGCATGAAATTGTCAATATCTGGCTTCGATGTATGGCGTGTCTGAAAGAAATTTCCAGTTATCCACTTAAACGTCAATTGGTAGTTACAAAGTCTGTCAAAATTGAAGATCAACAATACCAACTTCACGTTTTTTGTGATGCCTCAAAAAGCGCGTATGGCGCTGTGATATACCTTCGATCAGTTGCTGGAAATCGTATCATTTGTCAATTGGTATTCTCCAAATCACGAGTCGCGCCAATAAAGTCGTTAACTATTCCCAGGCTGGAATTGATAGCAATTTTAATCGGAACCCGTTTAATCACTTATGTTGCAAAAGAACTGAAACTGAGTTATGTCAGTAAATATTTATGGTCTGATTCGCAGTGTGCCTTGCATTGGCTAAAGAAGCTTACTTTAACAACACCTTTCGTACGAAATCGAGTGAATCAAATTAATAAGCATGACGACATTTGCTTTCGCTATGTTCCAACAACTGACAATCCTGCGGATTTATGCTCACGGGGCTGCAGTCTCCAAGAGTTGGCTAGCAAAAAGTCTTGGTGGGGAGGGCCATCCTGGTTATTAAGTGACGATTCCGTCTGGCCAGACAACATCGAGACTAAAACTTGTGTTCTTTGTTGATGTGATGAGGTTCAGATTGATGACGCCATGATCATCAGTGGATCAATTGATGTCGACAATTTGAGCGATCCAATAAATCTTGAAGCATATTCTTCGTTAACTAAGTTGCTTCGTGTCACTTCATGGATACTGCGTTTCATCAAAAACTGTCGTGGAATCGATCATCAAAGTGGTCCCATTTCCGCCGTTGAATTAGCGAATGCCTTACTATTTTGGGAGTTTCGAGTGCAGAATGTGAACTTTGGTTCAATTTTTAGTAATACCACCAATATGCCAAACAATCTGAAAGGCTTGAACCCTTATTTCGATGAAGATGGGTTAATTCGATGTAAAGGCAGGTTAGAATTCGCTAATCTTGCCGAAGATTCAATGAATCCTATTTTGCTTCCAACACATTGTCACTTTACACGACTGGTTATTGACGACGTTCATCGTCGCATTTTTCACGGTGGCGTATCCCACACATTATCCCAAGTTCGCCATAAATACTGGATTGTGTCAGGCCGGGTTGAAGTGAAAAGAGTGGTCAAATCGTGTTTAAGGTGCCGCATCGTAGGTGGTGGACGCTATCGCGAACAACCAGAACCACCGCTTCCAAAGTTTCGTATTTCAGAATGCCAACCATTTTCATATGTGGGAGTTGATTATGTCGGACCGCTGCTTATAAAAAGTTTGGATGTTTCTGAACCCAAAAAGGTTTGGGTGAGTTTGTTCACGTGTGCAGTAATTCGCGCTGTACATCTCGAGGTGGTGGTCAATTTGTCAACGGAACAGTTCATATTAGCATTTCGGCGGTTTATTCCAGCACATGGCAAGCCGAAAATGATGATCAGTGACAATGCTAAGCAATTTGTAAGGGCTAACGCTACTTTTGATCAATTATGGCACCGAATTCTTGTAGACAATCGGCTAGAAGACTTTTCGTCAAGCCATGGTATACAGTGGAAGTTTATTACTGAATTGTCTCCCTGGATGGGAGGGTTTTACGAAAGAATTGTCGGCGTTGTTAAACAATCGCTCAAGCGTACATTCACTTCGCGCTGTATGACCTTGGTCGAGTTGCAGACTGTTATAGCAGAAGCAGCTGCTATAGTGAACACGAGGCCGTTGATTTACGTTGACGACGAAGTATCTCCTGCCCCACTCACGCCATCGCATTTTGTGCGAGGACCGCAGCAGTATTTGCCAAATTTCTCGCTGAGTTATCAAACCAGGGAACCCTGTCAGGCCACGGGGAATCAACTGATTAAAAGCTCGAAACGCATCCAGGCAATTCTTAATTCATTCTGGCACATGTGGAGGGACAGGTACTTATTGGAACTGAGATCAATCGTCAAATCACGTCCACGACAGCACAACCCTAGCGGAACATCTTCAGAAGTCGGAGATATTGTGATAATAAAAGACAACGCCTTGCAAAAATCGTGGAAGCTTGCCAAAGTTATTGAATTACACCGTGGCGTCGATGGGCTTTGTCGATCTGTAAAAATGCAACTTCCTAACAAAAGGTTTTTAGTTCGCCCACTCAGACTAGTATACCCTTTAGAGTTATCAAGTACCGACGATGTAAATAATGACGATAGGCATGCTATCCATAAAGCCTTGAAGTCGAACACGGAAGATTTCGTTGGAAAATCGGGCTGTATCAGTGAGACAGAACAGCTGTCCTAACTTCGACAACTCTTCGCAGTGTGACTCTGATCACTCTGACGAATTGTGACATTTCACATATTTGGCACAATTTAACATTGACCTATAAACGGAGAATAAACAATTTTTTTATTTTTTTTCAGCATGCGACCGTACTACATACAAAGGGATCACCCATTATCGCCATTACACCTGTTTGATCCGCCGTTGAGGTTCGCCGGAATGGACCTTCCCACTGTTGAAACTATTCGATGCTATATCACATTGGTTCAAATGAATCATGGTGCAACAGCAAATGCTATGCTGAAACGTAAGTATTTGGCAAATAATGCTGGTCTTATTTGGAAATGGTTGCAACGACGAGGAGTCAGTTTCACAGCGGAGTGGATTCTTTACTCCCAACAAGTCATGAGCGATGTCCTCATTGAGCTTGCTCATCCACAATCACCTGCCAATGGTTTTCGTGATGTTTTCCATTCCGTTGCTAAATTTCTCAAAGATCCGCGACAGTTTCATTTTCAACTGTGCCCCGCCAATAAAGCTTTGGTGTGGTCTACTGGTCTCCGTATGCCCCAAACCCCGTCATTGGAAGTTGCTTGGTATCCAGGTTTTAATCTGTATGGATATTGTTTGGACGATTTGTTTATGCGTCATACTCACAATTTTTGGCAATACAATTACGGGACAGGTTTGATGTATCTCAATAATCGGTTATCGAGTCACCCGAGGTACAACAAAACTATATTATGGCTGTCAGACAGTCAAGGACGCTATATAGAACATATTGTCGGCGGCCATGCTTTCGCCATTTCAGGGGGTCGCTATTGTGATATAGTAGACGTCGTGCGACAATTTCGCCTGGTTTGGCAGGAGTATAAAGCAATAATTGTTTTTTGTGGAATAAACGACGTTCAACGGAGTCCACATATTCGACGTGAGTCTTGGGAGAAACTACAAAGCTTCCTTCAGAGCCAACCAAAAGGCCCGGATGTACTTGTTTGCACACCAGTCCCGAATCCGCGCATTCCGGATATTCAGGGCCATTCCATGTATATTGACTGCTCGCTCGTTGATACAGATATTCGCTGTATTCGCTGGACAAACACACCGGACTGTCCATTCGTAGGAAGTGAGCCAAACACCATGAATCACGATTGTTTTGAAAGGGATCGCTTCCATTTAAGCCACAAAGGTTTGACATTTGTTATACACCGGATCGCTATTGAGATACCTGAAATTCGCGGTGTAGCAATCAAACTATCAAAAGTCTCTCGCGCATACAAGAAGGACAATAACGGAAAGTTCTATGTTTAGAAGTCTTGCCTCGGGAATGTCACATTTGGTGAATTTTGCATATTTTATGCTAGCTAAAACAACTAAAGTAGATATGCTATATCTGAAACATATATCACAGCAATATTAGTTTTCGTTGTGTTTTGCCATTAGTAGTTTCGTGTTTGTTTGTATGGAAATTTTTGTTTCACTAATATATTGGTCTATTATTGGGAGAAGTCCCAAGATTTATGATATGATAATCTGGGAGTGTGGTTCAGTAACTTTGTTAAACTTTAAGATTGCTTGTTGTTGAGGTATTGGTGGGTAATGAGAGTTTGTCTCATACCGTTAGCTTGTTTGTTATCCTCTTTTGTTGCGAATTTATTGTTGAATAACTACTCATATTTTTACATTGTTTTTCAGTGTTATTATTTCGTGATACATTTGTTTCGTTACATGAAATCAATAGTTGAGCAATCGTCGTTTTATTGCACGTCGTTTTTGATACAATCCAATAATCGAGCATATTAACTCCAATCGCATTCAGTGGACAATTTTCGCATTCGAAATTACACCACCCACTGGACTGGAATTATTATTAGAGCCCAGGGGGTGCATGGTTTAAACTGTTCTACAGCATATCTTGTAGTTTAGTGGGGTCGCATCATTGAATTTCGAGTTAGGTGCTCGCTGGTTGCCACGCCTAGGACTTAGAATAATTCAGGAATATCGACGTTCAAAAATTTTTAATAAGAGAATCTGCGAACCACATTCGGGGAGTTATGGTGGTCTCGAGTGGACTCTTCTACTGCGGACGCGTGGAAGAGGCCCACTCGGGGCGTCGCCTAGAGTTTTCAAAGTTTCTCGCTCAGGCATGGGAATAGGGGAAGCCCTTGCGGGTGCTGGGGTGTCCGTCGGATACCTAGCGCTCCCGTAAGCGCTGCGCACGCGCCTCTACGATGTGAGCAAGGCCATTTAGAAAAATTTCAGGGTTAGAAGCAGGGACAAGATTTTACATGTTCAACGTGAAAACCAGGCTAAGGCTTTAGTGATAAATTTTGGGTTGAGGGTTCCGCGTTTCGAAAAGAGCTCAATTGGAGCTCGCCAGACATACTTTCGCTATCCAAAGGAAGCTATAAAAAGGGGGAGTCAAACTTCTGCCGTTTTAAATTACTCTCGATGTTAATAATGTCATTGTTACATGCACCCAATGGGGTGACATTTTCGTTTTGTGGAAGTGTGCCCATATATTTTGTTTGAAAAAAGGGAAAACCAAGGAATAAACAATTTTTGCGTGTGAAATTTGGTAGGCTAAATAGTGTGACTCAAATCAGGTTCTCTGTTGCAGGAAGAAATGCACGACCCACTAAGGCGTTTAATGTTGTTTGATTCAGGCTCATTGTCCTCCTCCCGCACGCTACCCAATAGTGCTCGTCCCAGCCAAGCCATTTTCCTGCTACGCTGTCCTCGTTCCCTGTCCAAGTATTTGTTTCGGCCATTGCTATAACTAAACTTCGGCCACCCCCATACCAAGCGTAGTGGCCCAACTACGACCGACTTAGCCTATCCGCGGCGCTCCCCTAGCGCTGCTCGCGCCCGCACCTCGTCCGACCCCTATCAGTAACAAGTCTTGGTACAAGTTCTTGAACGCTTAACACCAACGTCCATCCGTTTTCCTGAATACATATGTATATTTTAGCCCGGGTAGGCCCAGCGTGTCCCACCTTAAGTTGAACTAAGGTAACGCAAACGCTCCTCTACTTATTAAGGGCCTAGGGTTCTTGGAATAATCCCTCGGCTCATTGGATTCCTTCGAAAACGGATCCTTCCGTTAGGAAACTTCGACCTTGGCATAGGGTATAGAACCCTATAACGGAAAGTGAGGGAATGACGGGTCAGCCATATTACCTGTGAGCAGGCTTAGGGGATGACCCTCCCTCAGGGGGACCTCCATGCCACTAGATACGTGGGCCAATATAGGGGTCAGGCCGAGCAACCTGGTAAACCCGTCGGCAGCCTGCTAAGCTAAGCTTTTCCCATCGGTCTGACCGGTGTATACCGGGGAACCGTGTAAGCCGGGGTTGTCCGGGCACCGCAGTGAAAATTGAGAGTGGTGCAGCTGGGATCCCTTAGGGCCAGAACTGGTCCTAGTGCACTTTGATGACATCTTTTCAGCATATATACGGCGCCTGTGGTCGAGCTAATCGCAGCAGCGTGCACACAGCTACGCCAAAGACATGCAAATTTACAAAGACTTTGACCATAAAGACTCAACCGAAGTCATAAGCAGCAGTTACTTGCCGTTCTACGAAACTGGTTCTATGACAGTTAGCTCAAATTAAGTGATTCAAAAACCGAACATATTTCAGTCTCAAAGACACATGCAAGCCTTGTCTACGCATATACAATGCTGTAATACTATCGTCGGACTAATAATCCTGGGTGTATTCCATGACACTTGCCTATGTTTCGATTGTCAGATAACTGCCCTGTCGCGTGACTGCAATTGGCAACTTCGCGAAATTAGCCGAATGCGACGGCGGTATGATGAATAGGCAGCAAAATGATGCGTCGTCCAAGCATTTGTCATGTCTCTAGTAGACTACAGTAATGCCCCGTATTGTAGTATGTCCTCGTCTTTATATCGTACCCCTGCGCCTGCAACGAATGCTCCACAATGCCGTCCGGTGTCACAGTGTGAATTTTCCCCAGTGTGGATTTCCCCCCCCCGGAAAATCTGCACTAGTTTGAATTTTCCCCCCGGAAACCCACCTTCTGTAGCACCAAATACCAAAGCTTAAAAATATGACACTGGAACATTTAAAAAAAGTAAAAATAAGAAACAGGTAAAAAGTACAGTGAACAGTAAAAATACAGGACTAAAACGTTCTGACTCAACTAATATCGACTCGACTAATATGGCGCAACACGAGATTCGAACACATCCAGTCCCAAGGGCTTCCTTAAACTCGCTTCACCGACTTCACAATGTCATAGTGGACCTGTCCCGTATGCTTGATGTAGATCCCAAAGGGCTTTTTTGACTCTTTTCCGAAGGCAGAACTCCGGAAAATCTGCCATCGTTCCGTTTCTGACTGCTCAGCCGTGTAGATATAAATATTTGTTTCCAACAGAGCAGCTGTTGCTAAAACTTCAGCCTGTTCAGGGACAGTTCAGCATTCTCCAGCCGAGCGTGACTGGCGTTGACATCGTCTGGACGTTTAAAGTATTCGGAGCGCCCATACATCAGCTCGAACGGTTTGATCTTTGTCGCAGACTGAGCAGTGCAGCGATAGCTGAACAGAGCTCCCAATAGAAAGTTATCCCATGAGCGAGGATCGCCGTCGCCGATGATTTTCAAAAGGGTTTTCTTGAGTGTTTGGTTGTAGCGAGTGTCAGGCAAATGGTGAAATTAAATGATTCAATAGGACACTACTGTACTTGTTACGAGTGAGTGTACCACAGGATGATCACCACTCATGGTATGTATCCCTACCATTTTGCATAATGGCCTATAGCTCTTCGGTACACACAGCGACAAAATACTCACCATTTTTGCTAATGCATGGATTTTACCCTAGGTTGCGCGGAGAATATGACACGCAAAGTGCAGTAACTGGATACACAGGAGCACATTCCTATAGGGCCAACGCGCAGCGCTGTATGGCTTCTATTAGGGAGCGTGCTTACCAATCAATAAAAGCCGCCCAAGAGTTAAACCGGCTAAGATACGATAGACGGGCTCGCGAACCACGCTACCATACAGGAGAATTAGTTTGGGTCTATAGGTACGATACCACACCAGGGACATCTAGGAAACTCACGAATCGTTGGTGCGGACCATACGAAATATTAGGAATCACACCACCGTGCATGCACGTAAGAATGCATTCTAATCCGAAGGCATGGCCCATGTCGTACACATTAATAGAACTAATTCATGTTTTAGGGCATTAGATCCAATACCCAACATAGGAGATTGGCTAGGGCAGGTACACGCTTCCGTACTAGAGCGTAGTTTAACTGAGGTAACCCAACGAATAATCGCTGATAGGGATTTTGTCACGGAAATAGAACCTGTAGACGAGGTCGCAGTACGCACAATGAGAACAGCAGTCAGTGATAGTTCTGATACGGAAAGTATAGAAATGGGTGACAATAACGACCCTAATTTATACCGTCTGACCTACGCTGAGATCGAAGCTGAGCAAGCAGCAATGGAACATATTGAGTATCGGACGGACGACTATGAACCCCAAAATCCAAGGAAGGTCAGGAATCGGATTCACCTGACTGATCCGGATAGGGAAATAGAACCTTTCTGGCCACCAATAGCGCAGGGACAGGTTACTAGCCAAGAGGCCTTTTCATACATACCAGAACCTGGTAGCCGAGATACGCAGGTAGAATATGGACGACATACGGTGCCAGTGACCATGATGGAAAGAATAGTGGCTACCAGCAAGGAGGTGCCATTCGGTGTGCCGACAGTAGGTGTTGGAATACTACATTTCTACCCAGCGGACATCACGCTATCCACCACGACACGCGGAGCTCACAGGCGGAATCGTAGTACCTGGCCCATATACATCAGGGGATCTACGCTACGCAATTATGCTCGCTGCACAGGACCACCCATTATTCCAGCTGAACATATCATGGCATCGCGATAGCGAGTACCAATGGAAATGTCAACTCAGACCGTAGGGGACTATACAACAATGCGTCCTTATAGCGCTCCACCAGCAGCCGCTGACCGACCTATCTCTCCTCATCAGTGGGTCTTTCGTGAGGTGGCCATGACTCAGCCACCTCTAGGGTCACCAATGTCCAGTTACTTGTCGAAAACCTCCGGAGAGGGCACGAAAGTGCACGCGAGAGCAGCCGAAGCAGACAACGAGTTAACTAGCCAAACCTCGGAGGAACCATCTTCAGCCGAGCTACACAGTCAGGCAGGACAGGGAACATCAAGCAGTAGTTCCAGGACGCCTACCACGCAACCGGGAGCCTCTGACTCATTTTTTCGAATTCACGCTAGCGGGATCAAGCAGTGAAACACCAGCTCCTCGGAGAGGAACTGGTCGCCCAGTAACCTTAAGTACCCTTCCTCGCACCCGAGCACCGCCGGACGAGCAAGGAAGCACACGAGCACCGCCGGACGAGCAAGGAAGCACCCGAGTACCGCCGGACGGGCGAGGAAAATCTCTTGTCGGACGGGCCACCCGCCGGAAACAAATCGTATCCGCCCGGGGAGGCTCAACTATTCAGTTTACCAGCACCAAACAACCGGGACCGTCCACAGTGACCATTACCGAATTGGTACGCACCACTGCCACCACCACCTCTTCAGGAATAATACGACTCAGTACCACCCATGCAACAGCTCCAACTAGACACCTCCTACATCGACAGGCAGAGACCGTGTCTTTAGGCCATATGGCGCAGCATCCGACGAGGAAGTAGGATACGCTTTACGTAGGCCTAGACGAGTAACTTTCCGGGAGCCGGAGACAACCATTGTCGACACTGCCGGAATATCAACTAGACTAGCATCTGCCACACGCGCACAATCCACTAGTGTCATTACCTCAATGACCAGTGCGCCGCTGTTGACGCCGAGGCCACTTTCGATGGGAGAAAACTCTCCAGGCAGGACCCTACCACTAACCATGATTCCGCGCTACCCCTCCAGCCGAGAATTACACCCTGCCGCATGGCGACAGCGTGTACCTCGACCACCACCCTATCAGGAATCTGAGTTCGACGAGTCGGACCCGCAGGTGGACTAAGTTACTCTTCAAAATGGCACGTACCCCAAGGTAGAACCCCCAATTCCCCACAAAGCCAATAAAAGGGATGGAAGTTAGGGCAGACCTAATTTTAATCCGTAATTATATAATCTTACCAGTGCTTCCTCAATTCTAGATGCGCCGCAGCTACAGCCTCAACGATCTTCGAGCGCCCTGAATTCCGCAAGGAGTACTACACACGCCTGCGGTGTGCGATGGGCTTCGGTACCCAGCCGTTTCACGAAGCCACATGAGCAGATCACGCTTCTGGGACGCGGTAGCGCCGGAGCGATCGAACTAGCCCGGCTTGGCCAATGAAGGCTTCGTCCACGGCGGTTTCGCACACAACGGCCGCCAACTTAATAGCGCCACCGAACATTACTGCCTGACTATCCTGGAGTTGGTGGGTTTCACCGACGCTGTCGCCGAGATGCTGGAGCAACGTCCTTCACCAATGGAGGTCCAACTACGCAGCGTAGCGCTCCTCCGCACTCTGCCGGCGGACACTCGACGGTGGCTCAAATCATACCAGCCACATGTACTGCGCCCGATTTTATTGGCCAAACTCAAGCAACTCGAGTATTGGGAGAAGCTGGATGATTCTGGCCACCTGCCGCTCCTCTATGATTCATTCGATAACTTTTGGGGCACGGGTGTCCACCGGAGCGAATGTGGTGCAACTCAATCGGCGCACCACAATGCGTTGGACCCTTTGCTGTGTGACATTCGGTCCTTCCACCGGGACCACCTAGTGCGGTGGCCGAGGGTCATTGTCGTCGGCGACGAGCGTGCCTTACCATTACTGGACGTGGCGACGACCACAATCGGATCACCTTTGTGCGGCCCGGGCTCAACCTGATCTCGCTGATCCATTGGGCGAACGCATTTTTGACGCCGCAAACGTATTGCGTCATGATTGTTGGTGGCTACCGGAACTTTTGTCATTTACCGAACAAGGCCTTCTCGCCCGGGGCTTACCTCAAAGGATCAAGCGCCACCAAATGGTTCTCGAGCAGCGGCTTCGAGCAGACTCCGCCGTTGTAATAACTCCGCCGGCTCCTCATTGGGACGACTTAAACGTCAAAAGCTCGGCATGGTTCAACGAACTCGTCGCACGAAGGACGAAAATGGTAGAGGGGCACCTGGCCCCCCGCAGCATTATCATGCTGAGCTGGCCGGCGATGCTCACGGGAATTGAGGCCTGGGACGCGGTCGGACCGTTTGACCGGGGTCAAGAACGACAAAGGTGGGCCGAGCCCGTGGTGTCTCCACAGTTCTTGTCACAATTGCGCGATTGGATCGAAAAATTGATCCGAGGCACGGACATATTTTGGCGCATGGGTGAGATCCACCTGTTTAGATAAATCGAGCCCCGTATTTGGCAAGAGCAACGCCGCCCCAGCAAGCGCAAAAAGGGAAGGGAAGTGACCGTCCTAGGCAAATAAGAGAGATAAACGAGGTAACAACTATGAGGCAGCGCATGAATAAGGCAGGGCCTAGAGAACCAACTAGCGAGCGACTAGCGCGACATAATGGCTCCACGCAAGTGTAATGCGAACATCTATCTGACTTTATTCTTGCAGATGGACAGCACCTCGCAATCTCGACTCAGCGACGAAGCCGAGCAGGCTCGGAGGCAATTCAGTGGTCGGACCATTCGCCCCGCCAGAATCGGCTTGGTTCCAGCTTCCGGTGATTCCAACCTACCGTGTGGACTTAACCAAGCCATACGCAACATTTTTATTCCACGGTACCGAATGGCCGGAGTTCTCGAATATGCACGAAGCGCCAGCCCCATTCGCTCACGACGGCAACACCTTGTCAACCGTCGAGAAGCACTACCAAGTGCAGGTGTTTTCGTTGCTGGAACTAACCGATGCCGTCCGAGAATTGACACAAATGACTAGCTCCCCGCTGCAGGTCAAGACACGAGGTCGAGAAATAAAGAACGAGCTCATTGATGGTGTCACCCAAGCTCGCCTCAAGCCGCTCCTCGAGCATATTATGCGGCCAATCCTGCTTAGCAAATTCGCCATACCGGAATATGCGCGGATTTTGCGGCTCACGGACGACCAACAGCTGTTGGAGGCCACCACGGACACTTTCTGGGACGCGGTCCACCAATCAACAGCTGCAGCAGCATGTAGCCCCGACGCGCTGCCACAACGTCACGGGTAGATAACTTGAGGAAGTACGGGACTACCGCGCTACCGGTCACGTTTGTTGCCCCAAGACAATTGTGGTAGGTGACGCCCTGGTGCTACCTATCCTGGAAATGGCCGCCGACAACAAGTGGATTGTCAATGGATGGCGCGAAGTGATGAGAACCGAGATACCGAGAGAAGTGAGAGGGGAGGAGGAGTTGAGGATCTAAGGGAACCAAAGGAACCTAATGTACCTGATATGCCGAGTGTGAAATATGGGAGATGGCCGTTCGGACTTCGGGGGCCGATTAATAGGGCGTCCGTGTCTAGCAAAGACCCAAACGCTGGCACGTATAACCCATCTCGGGCGGCTGCATATCAGAGGAAACCTAGCCTGGAAATGGCTAGGTACTACCTATCCTGGAAATGGCCGCCGACAACAAGTGGATTGTCAATGGATGGCCAGGACCCACGATGGCACGTCTGCTACAGCTGGCCAATGCCATCTTAACCCCGCAAACCAACTGCATCGTCATACTCGGCGGGTTTCAATACGTGTACCGCAAGGCACCAATGGAGCAGCTCTACGAGTCCTTGCCGAACGCCGCCTTTCGCAAATTCAAGCGACACCTACGCGTACTCTCCCGCCGAGTAGCAGCCACCACCGCCATCGTCATAGCGCCACCGGCACCTCGATGGGTTGCCACCAACCAGGACTCTTTGTCTTGGACGGCCTAGGTCAAACAACTAATAGCCAATCATCGGCGGCAGCATGACACGTTCCATAACGTTTGCATGCCTTCCTGGCCAGTCGCGTTCCACATTGCGGAAGCGTGGGAACGGGACGAGCCACATATGGAGTGGCAGGAACGGCCACACTTTGACGAATCGATGGTGTCCCATTATTGCCAGCAGAACTTGCATGAGTGGGTGAGCCGTTTAGTTAGGGACGCCGAGTTGGGACGCCTAACGCATTGAGGGCAGTACAGAACTTGCGGAAGTAAGGCAAAGATTGCCCTGCGAGCGGGTAGGTCAATGAGGGAGCAAGCTACGAATGAGACCTAACTAAGACTAGTGGCAGCGAGAAGCAGCGAAAGCAAGCAGGAAGCAGCGAAAGCGAGCGGAAAGCAGCTACGACGCGACCCAAAATCCCTTAGAAAACATCACCTGGGGCTAGGTAAGATAATCAGGAAACACTGGTAGTACCAACTAAACCCAAATCAAACCAGCCTAATATCAAAACCCGAGGAAAAATTTTGTAGAATTTTCAAACCCAAGTGAAACCGCTAAACAATTCAATCTTGGAATAGTTTATAATTGTCGAGGGAACTCCTGGGTCAGGCACCACGCCAGCCGGACCCTTTCCTGGGGGTGACCATAATACCAATTAAGCCCTTGGAAGTACGTGCCGCTCAAATATGTACATATATATAGTTGTTATATAAAAATGCAATGTATCTTGTGTAAAGGATGAGGCATAAGTATATATAGGGGGAACAACGCGAAATAGCGTAAGAAAGGAAATTCCGCATGAATTTCAACCTATTTTAACAGTATAGCCCATAAGGGAAAACTTCAAAATTTCCGGAAGATAAGAGAAAAAGGACGACGTTATCTTGTGCATGGATATCATACAACACTAAGACGCCTTCTGCCCTGAAATTTATAATATTTTCACTGAAATTTATCAATTTTTTACGGAAATTCTGGAAACCTGGCAAATTTTCTCAAATTTTTCACACATTTTCTTAAACCTCCACGCATTATCTTAAAGCCTTTGGAGATTTTCTTAAATTTTACTCTAATTTCTACAAAATCTTTAAATTTTTCAAGCCAAAACAAATAACGGGCTGTACATCTACGAAATTAACGGCGAAATTTTCACGCAAAGCCATCCTTCTACTCGGCCTACACTCTTACCCTAAGTAAGGAGTCTAATAAATCCAAAAATTTTTAAGAGATGCAACAGTCCGATTTTTATGAAAGCGATAAAACGCTTAGAACGCATCAAAATTCGTAGGGAACAGAGGGAAGGGACGACCGGGCACCGGTGGAGTGTGATCCCCCTACGAATTAATATAGTTGCGTAATATTGTACCGATTATGAAAATAAACAATTGTATTCATTTATGTGTTACTCGTAAGGTCACACTCCACGCCCGCCGGTGCCCGGGATGATTTTGGCACCAAATCCGAAAGAAAGCATAACGATTAAGGGTGTCGGTTGATCCTCGTGAAAATGACGAATGAAATAATTAATGCATAAAAACTGTTTTGCATATTATGTTGTATCTGTTGTACGGGACGGGTGTGCGTTCGGAGGGGCCAGGGACCGACGAATAAGGAATTTTGGTGACACAACAAAAACCGGTTACCCTGAGTCTGATCCCAGCGCACACGCCGAGCGGTCACTAGTATACGTTTTATATCTGTCATACTTATAGTTCATGTATAAGTTATTAAATAGGGTCAGAAATTATCAGGACAAACTCGTATTCTCATATATATGGGCCGGTCATGTTTGGGTAATCCAAATTTCGGTCATGGAAAACTGCAATTTTGTATACAAAGTTCCCAAGGCACTATTTTAAGATACAACACTAAAAGTTCAATTTTTGGGTATTCTACTAAATTTAAGGGAACGGGGTTGACTAAACCTTATAAAGGACTTCATAGGGGGTCAAAAAATTTGGTCCCCCTAAATACTTACGGATCCCCGAAAAGGCTCTTAATCCCCAAATTTTCTAAGTCCTAAAGGGCACCTAAAGTAACCAAAAGACCCCGATTTTTGGAACCCGGGAAACTTATCGGGTCCCACCCTAACCGTTTAGCTGTAAACCGGGGTCGCCAACCCCCACGGATTCGCTCAGGATCCTCTAGACTTAAATGGGACACCAAAATTTTGGGTTTTGTCCACCAAAACCGGCCTCTAACGGGCCTCACGTGGGAGATACAACCAAAATTTTAATTTCTCCAGCAGCCGGTCTGCCAGGGCATGATACTGGTCCTGCCCTCGACCGCCTGCTGTTTTTCGTTCACGAGATATCGGCAAAAACGTGCCGATATCCCTGTGAGAAAACGGCGCCCTGAGCGCCGTTATATTTACCTCTTAGAAATTCGCCGACCAGCGGGCGGTTTTGTTGTTTACGTGCTACTTTGGCACGTCGGCTACTGGCCATAGCATACCAATGTTCTTCGCGGGCGACTGCACGTTGTTTGCCTTTACAAGTTTAAATCGCCGACCAGTGCTGCAGTGTACAGGCGTTGCATGTATATGTATGGCTTTATTCTACAGCTTATTTTACAACTTTATGTTTTGTTTTAAAACTTATCGATTCTACGGTACCAGTGGACAAGAATCTGCACCAAATGGGGGGGCTAAGGCTTAAAGGTATAAAAGGAGAGCGAGCGGTTGGAAATTGGGACCAGTCGAGAGGTTGGTAGTCAAAAAATTGGTCGGGCTTTTCGGCGGTTGTCGACATTTAGCTTTTGCTCGCGTTTTTTCGTTTTACCTTAGCTTTCTTGACGTATTGCTCGCCCGGGTGGACTCTTCGGTATGCAGCCGTGCGAAGGAGACCCGCAGACCCACCCGGGCCTTTCGTTCAGGGATTTTCGAGTTTTCGCGCAAGACTAGGACAAGGGGCAGCCTTTGCGGGTGCTGTGGTGTCCATTGGATACCTCGTGCTCCCGTAAGTGCTGCGCCCACGCTGCGGAGAGTGGGTTGAGCTTCTGGTAAAATTATAATCAAAACCCGGACAAAATTGTAAAAAAGGGAAACGTGCACCCGTGCTCGTCTGGTTCCCCACCTGTCACATTTGGTGAATTTTGCATATTTTATGCTAGCTAAAAGAACTAAAGTAGATATGCTATATCTGAAACATATATCACAGCAATATTAGTTTTCGTTGTGTTTTGCCATTAGTAGTTTCGTGTTTGTTTGTATGCAAATT
>JASANE010026423.1:0-76330 GCA_030248225.1 Trileptium ribeirensis
AATAGGGGTCACGACCTCGGGGTCAAGCTTGACCCCGAGCTCGGGGAGGGGGAGGGTCCAATAGGGGTCAAATAGGGATTGACGAAATTTTGGCTTGCGTTTTCTCTCGTATACATATACACGGTTTTGCATTAATTTTAGGCAAGTCCCAAAACTCCTCGTATGTACGTTTTGTCGGTTTTAGGTGATAGTACACAACAGAGAAATTGAAGTACCGGTATACTGCGTTGTAGATTTTATGTTTCAGATCCAATGTAATAGGCTACGATTATTGGACTACGCCGAAGATTTTTAAATTAATTTGGCGAATATGCTAGATATTTACAGTAAATTATTAGGAAGGCGAATACGCCAATACTATAAATCAGAATTTATATAAATCTACAAGTAGCAATATTCCGTCATGCCAAAAAAAGCGCTTAACGGTCAAAAAAGAAAATTTTTGACATCTTCGGGCCGAAACGGCCTAAAACCGTCAAAACTAAAGCTACCATCACGTCGGTCCCTCGGGATGTTGCGTATGAGACACAAGCTGAACCCGACGTCGTGTTCTGTTCCGCCCACTACAAGAGCCCAAGACGACACTTCGACATCTGGAAAGTCAGGTTGGTTTAACTGCCACATGTCAAATATTACTGATTCTCTTTTTTCTTTGTGTGCGCTTGCCTTATATATTTGTTGATCTGATGTTAAAATAATTGCAAAATCATTTTTTTCAGCTTTTCACAAAAATCTTTACATCAATTTTTTGACAAAATTTCTTACTTGTTCCAGTACGCCGTCTGGGAGCAATACAACGTCAAAGTCTGCCACCACTAGACCTCGTGAGATTTTTGTGTGCAAGGGCCAAGTGGGATTGATGGACTGCAGTCGCCAAGCTCCGGTAAGTCTAACAGGTCTACTTATGATATGTGTTCGTTTGAAATATTATCTGTGTAGTCTCAGTCTGATATCTATGCCAATGCTTTAATTTATAACTTATTTTTATTTGTTATCCGTTTTCAGAGCGGCGACGACTGTTATCAAGCGAAAGCACGGCTGAACAACCGCTGCAAATTGATGTGTCACATGATAGCGATATTGCGGTCGGTGAAAGTGCCGTTATGCCGGAGACAGCGACATCATGAGGTATGTCACAAAATATAGTGTTTGTATCTAATATGTTAAACATGTGTAACATTGTTAATTGTGTAACATTTTCCATTTTTCCATGTATTGCGCGGCCTTATGTCGTTCATTTTTTTTGCAGATACCTCAACGAAATTTGAGGTGCTCGACCTGGACGTTGTCGTCGCAAATGAATTAGACCGTTTGAAAAACTGCAGCAGAGCAGGAAGGGAGCGAAGACAATGAGGGGCAGGGTGGGGAGAAAAGCAAGCGAAAATACAAGCTTGATCCTCAGCGAATGAAGTGCTATCCGTGGGCCGAAGAGAGTCCGGAACCCGAATGGCGCCTTTCTCGGCGTTGTGTGTAAGACGTGGGTCGTGAAGCCTGTCGCAAAAAAGAAAAGTCCGAGGTGCGCGACATAATGCAAAGGTCCGACGTACATTGGGTTAACAAGTTGGAAAGTAATCCCGGCCAGCTGTACGGCCGTTATTTCTGTCAGGAATTTGGTGATTATACAAAAGAATTCGAAGCCTTTCCGATGCCTCGAATATATTGGAAGCGACCCCGTCAAAGCTCAAGAATCCGCACCGAAAGACGTGGATGGAGAAGTCCGTTCAGACGTATCATATGCGGTGGTACTCAGATTCGTTGAAGCGTGGGTCGTTTGATCGCAGTGGGTCTGACATCACTAACGTTGTTCATCCGACCCTTCCGCAACGAGCACGGAGAAGAATCACGGCTGGTTGCGGGATTCTGTTGCGAACACTGCCGAAATTCATCCAGCAGAAGACGGCACCTTATTATAACTTCGCCCGCGAAATTCAATTCTTCATCAACAATCTTGACGTCACAATGCTAAGTGGCTCCGGTCAACGTATGCCTCCGTTTATTCCATCACGAATTTACAGATGCCCTGTTCTACGCTCATTTGTTTGGCATTTATGGTGAGCTGGCATCCGTCTGTAACGGCGATGAAAATCCGACCTTTTCAGTTCCTGTCGATGCGGCCTCGACTTCAAACGTTCGTCAATGGATTGCGATCAATATTCAATATGCGGCCCGTGATTGTAAGTTCTGTGTCCGGGTATTGAAACTGTCTCGCTGTGCCAACAAAAGCGGTGCTGAAATTCTTCAAACAATCGAAGCGTGTTTGGATTGATGCAATAACGAAAACCGAAAAGCTTGACGATTTTAGTCCGTTTTTTGTTTGAAGGTAAACCGTTGAAAAAGCTGCTGCTGACAAACTGCACTGCGCACGGATCCGATGGCGGCGGTGGTGCTCGATCGAAGTTCAAAAGCAATAATTACTGAATCAAGAAATTCAATCCGCGAATTACTGACATTCGGTGCGGTTCCCATCGAGCACAGCTTGTGTCGAAACACGCGGCTATGAACGATCTGGAACTTCGACGTCAGTACGACGCAGCGAAGAAGCTGCAAAAGTTTTTGTCAACGTCCGGCGAGGTAGATCTCATTTTCCGACAGTGCCAGGTCGACACTGGAGAAGCGGCGACTATCGAAAAGGTAAGCTTGATCCACGAGCGCCCAATGTTCAAATGGGAAACAGAATATGATTCGCTGAGGTTTGAGGCACTGCATCATCGGTCCATTGCGTTGACAATCAATCGTATCAAAGATGACACGCGCACTACCAACGCTAACAGCAACCGCTTTCTCAGCCACATTCTTCATCGTGATATCGTTCGTCCTCAACGACTGCTGTATGTCGCAATGAAAATCGATGTCCTTTGCGTGATGGTTCGATTTCTGCGGCAAACCCAAATCATTGGATATGATCTTGCAAAGTACCGGCGAATGATAATGGAAACCCGAACGAGACTGGACGAGATACACGAAGATGATGGCCGCGAATACGCTAGAATGAAACAGCTTCTGGGCCGTGGTGGTTATGCCGAATTATTGTCAGACACTGACAACATCGAAGAAATCGTTGTCGATGCCGATGGCTTGAAAGCCAAAATCAGCGAAGCCTTCCGCGAACAGTTCTCTTATTATCACGATGACCGTGGAGACATCGAAAATTTGCTGAAGGGTTACAGTTTGTTTTCACTTGAAAGTTTGCGAAATGCCACCAATCTATGATTTCTGACCAGAATCTATACCACCGAAGCCGAAAAACTCAAAGAATATTTTTGCCGGTCAGTGAAATACCACGCGCGATACCCGGAAGATAACGGACAAGTCTTCGAAGCGTCTCCATTGTGCACCGATGATGAATTTGACGACGCTATGCGAACGTTCAAAAATTGTGCTTACGATTTCCTGACCACTGAGTCAATCCAGCCACCGGTGAAGCGTGGCAAGCAGTCCGCCGATCTGCTCGTGTTCTTGCTCTCAAACAATGTCGACTGTTTTGCTGAAGAAACGCACTTTGCCGCATAGTTAAAAACGATCTGAAATTGCCCAAGTACTGCCATTGTCGATAGTCTGCCTTCTGAGCATTGCTCCGCTGCCGCAAGATCCCCACTTTGCCGAAGACGCACTGCGGAGTGTAGTTAATCAATACGTTTGCCTTATCATGGATTCAGCGCCGTTCGAAAAATACAACGTCAACATTGCCTTGTCTATTTGGCAAAGTAGGTGCTGCCGAAATGTTGCTCTGCCAGACATCAGCTCCAATGTCACAAACGCTTCTTCGTGATGGAATCCAGTCGAAAACAACAGCAGAGAAGAAGGCGCTGGTCGGTTGAAGAAGATGGAAATGCGCAAGAAAGAAACCCAGCGTGTGCAGCAGAGGAATGAAGAATTCGGTATTGGGATCAGGCGGGAAGTGTTTACAGTGAAGGTGAAGACGATAGACTGTGTGGGCTTCGGATCGCCAAGATTCGGGATGGAGACTCATCGGAAAGATGATTTCGATGGCTTGAAATGGCTAACCCTGTCGATGCGCTCCCTCCGCCTCCTGGAGATGAGGACGTCACCCCATCTGAAGTGGTGGATCCGACCGGAGGGGGTGACGACCGAGTAGCCTCGTAGACTTAGAGGCAATCCCGACCTGTAGGGTCGGGTCCGGGTGGGTGGGGGGCGGAGGTAGGGTGGCAGCGTGGCCCGGACGGTTGGCGTTCACTGGGGTGGTGCGAGGTGGTGTTCTCTCGGATGTTCACTTGCGGCGACAACGTCCATCAAGAGTACCACGATCGTCCGGACAGCGCCACTAAACTTGCAGAGAGAAAGAATGGCAGGGGTCCGAGTGCTTGGAACGAAGGCTTAATGGTAAGCAACTTTTCAATCCACACTCGCTGTCGCTGTATTTAGTAAAAATAGTGAGCGTGGTTTGTGGTTTCAATAATATCATGAGATATTTGCGTTGTATGCATGTAACCGTATAAAAGAGGACTTGAAATATTGATCTGAGCGAGGCGGCAAAAGAAACTATTTCGTAACATTTGCTACGCATTTTACGCTGTTTTCAGGCAAAAGTTGTAAAATAATTGTCGGGCCAAATTTGGCAAAAATAGGGGTCAAAAAACTCGGGGTCGCGGCAACTTCAAAATAGGGGTCACAAGCTCGGGGGGGGGACAACCAAAATAGGGGGGGAATCGTAAATAGGGGTCAAATTGACCCCGGCCCCCCCTATACGAAAACCCCGGTAATATATGTATACAATGATCAAGTTCCAATACAACTAAGCAAGAGAAAAGATTAACTCAGCAATTTGTCGTATGTAACGTAAGTAGGGCACATAATTTCAGTAGGAATTTTTCATCTTAAACTGCAGGTGACTGTTAACAAAACAAACCCAGGTCGATGCTCGTAGCAACTATTTCGCACATTCCGGAGTCTGTGGGGTATATTAAAATTGGTTTAACTCGATAACAGAGTACGGATTATTCAGAAGTACTTAGCTGTGACCTTGGTTAACATACATTGCGTCAAGCGCCAGCCAGTGCGATTGTAAACTTTGTGAATCAGTCTACATTGACATAAAGTATCGTATGTGCAACGCAGCCAGAAGTTGCGTTCCGCGTAATGAGCTATATCTATTGAAACTGTGCGAGCAGTATAACAGTTTGTCTTATTTATAGCAATCTGATCAGAAAGTCATTATCATTATCATCTAGCTCACGGGCACTGGTTGACCAACGGCAGCCTAAACAATGTCGCTGACCACCACTGATCAGAAAATTATAGTATATCATTTTTTCTTTTAGAACCATACAAACCAATAATTTCAAGTTCCCTACACAATATATAACATGTAACCGACGTAACTGTAGTAAAGGAAGCGATTGGAGACATAGCCAAAGTGTTTAGTCTACGTCACACAAGCATGTTTAGTTACAAGCACATTCAATTTAACGCTATTTACTCAAGGCTGTATAGTGAAAGGCATTTTTTGATCTGGGGTTCCAAAGAATCAACGTACTAATCGATAAACATTATTAGCTTTCTCGGTCTCGTCAAAGTTCTAGAGAGGCAATAATACCAACGCTATACATTAAGTTTAAAGTAAAAGTTATTTTTACTACATTTTAAATCCACTGTACCTTCATTTCCTCTTTCTTATTATTATATATAAGTTTCGAAGACCAGGTTCCGGTTTCGGTTGCTGGTTCTGGCTATTCCCTGATGGACAAATATTTAAAGGTATACATACGGGATATAAAGAACAGACATAAAATTAGTCTGACTAGGCGACAGTAAGCGCACGATTATGCATTATAAATAATGCAAAATTCATCAAAGTTAGAAGTACACGAACAATTCGTACTCAATCAGATACGCCGCACTCGTATTCACTCAGGGGAGGGGACCTTGAATATTGCTCAAGACCATCGATTTTGCTCTAATCTGTAAAGCGGACTTGAACTTAAGGTTAAATAATTTTGCTCATTACACTGTGCTAAAGACTAATATGACGCGTAACGATCCAGAATGGTTGTTACAATATATTGATATAAATACATCGAACATTCAGGAGCCACAGCTACACAACTACTTGAATTAAGACTGATTGTAGCACAAAGAGGGGTATTACTATTCCCCAACTCTTTAGCACAAGAGATTTTACAAAAATAGATCAAAAATCGCAAACATACACGTTGTAAAAATTAAAAAACAAAAGTCGAACCGATTTCCATACATAAATAATAAAAGTTTCTAATTTATCCAAAAAGATTGCAGCTTATAGTAGGTTTCCTTAATTCACGGCAGTTAGCTTGTGGAACTTGTGCACCGATAATGAAGTATTTACTACTACAAATAGAACCTAAATTATAGTTGCGATTTTTGGACAAGTTGATTAAGCCAGGGTAGGTTAAACGCAATGTCTGAAATACACTATGGTTAAAATTAACTAGATTGTTGCGGTTTAGGTAAGTTAGTTTCTCCATGCAAAGCGTTAAAACAGTTAATTGTCTCAGAAACATTGTTACGACGTACTAATGGATATATAAAAGCGTTTTAACTGCATATTATGCGAAACATTATTCTTTTTTCCATTACTCAAAAGTGCATGGAAAAATTTAATCATATTCATAAGCTCCTAGACCGGACACTATGATTAATATTGTTCGAACTCCAACATATATCACTGACAATGAAGGATTTACAACTGCTGCTAGATTCTACAATTTCTGATACACAACTTCAGGATTCAAAAAGTTAATATTTGTAATTATTAATAGCATACCCAACGGTGACAACAAATATACACATTTAATTTGAATAACCTGCATTTCCATTTATCTTATTGTGTGCAATGATTCACAATTATGGGTAATTCTAACAACTGCACGGTGGTACGTCCTTTCTTATTAGAATATAACTTATTGCTAATCTCTATACATACCATTATTATCAATAACACTCGCCGCACGTAAGGCCTTCGGTACATAAAGTTGTTTATCGGGACGTTTTCCAGCATCATCTCGTGTTTGCGAACTTTCTCTACTGTTTGAATTGTCGTCGTCTTTAATCGCAGACATCAAGTCAAGACTTAAATTGTATGTAGGCAGATCTATAAAAAAGCAAACGTATGCATGAAAAGGGGAAAGAGAAAACATTTGATCGACTGTGACATCTATCACCGACCTCCCTATTCAAAACGCGATTCCGTTGCCAACCAATCTGCGACCTCGACATTTTCTATAGGGCACATGGTGACATTATTAGTTTGATAAAACAAATAATTGCGACACCAATGCACAAAAATACCGCGCTCTTGAAGCAGCGGCTGCTGATAATTTGATTTTACGCTGTTTCCGTCGACGTAAGAAACAGATTTTGAATATTATAAATATTTAGAAAACAACAGGAATAATAGAACCCCCAGAGCGTTGCAAACGTTGTAGAAAACAGGTTACAAATTTTATCTGGACCGCGGGCTGCGAATTTTTTCAGATCAGACAACACATCTTAGGGTGGAGTTAGATAAAACATTAGGATTGCTACCGGTACCCAATTCGAAGTGTGTAGAATGAACATAAGAATTAAAATTAGGAGCACGACTACTGAGATTGGAAAACTAATATTAATATTAAAAAATCTATATTGACAATTTCTGATGACTGTACACAATGCGTAAGAGAACAACGGAATATAAATATATATATTCTGGAAATCGGATACACTGATTGACTCTAAACCCATTGAAACCTCATGAAAAGGCATGTAATATACAAGCTTGACCCTAAATAGCCAAATCATCATATTCAACATTCAGGACTACTTATATAAACCATTCTTGCTGCCCTGCCCGCAATACATAATCAGACAAATGAAAACGTGCTAGATTTTGAAAATAGGGCTAGTCGACCGGGAAACTATTGAAAGCCAATAAAATGTATATATATGTAATAATATAATCAGGCTGGACTGTAAATAGTAATACGACGCTTTCCAGCGTGTTTGATAACCAAAAATGCACCCATTGTAAGGTAAAAACAAGGAATAACACCGCGAAATTTTAAGAACCGCTATTTCTGGCAAAGAATGGACGAACCATATTTGGGCCCACTGCTGTCTAAAGAGTAGTCCCACGAAAAAGTAGTGAATCACGTTGAGCTTATTCAGGTAGAGGTCTCCATTTTTACGTATGGGCTGCGAAAGACTGGTACCCGTATGGCCAGATTTGGCAAAGAACGCTTAAAGAACCTGTTTTTGCTGTTTTGACCTGGAATATGAGATCGGAGCTGTTCAACCAAAAGGCACATTCTCATCACTTTTGTTATCGACAAAAAAATTTGTAGAAATCCGTCCATCCGAACATAATTTTTGTATGAAAGCGCCAGACAAAAAGAATTTTTCACGATTTTTTTCCTTTTCACTCCGTTTCCGTTCGCCCGAAGAATATTTTTATGGAAAATGCAAAGGGTCGTAGAACAACGACAACCAAACGGGGTTTGTTATCAATTGGGTTCAGTGCGACCGATTTTACCTTTGGTGTCACCAAGCTTGAGTGGGTTTGGACAACGATCCGCAAGCAGCATTATAGTATTGCCCGCGATGCCAAATATATGGCCGACGAGCGAGTAAAGCAAGCAATCATACACGGCCAAACATACTCGACTCGAAAGTAATAAATTCCCTTTTCTATTTCCTTTCCTCATTTGCTTTAACTCGAATCTAAATCTCACGTGTCAATGATCTCAGAATGTCTACTGGTTCTTACTCCTGGAAATTTGTTACAAACAGCAAACGGCGTTATGTATCATTTTCATCTCAAATGTGTAATATAATTAAGCAATTTTGTTGCATTAACACAAGTATATAGTCCTTATATAGTATGTACGCAAAATCCTTAAACACACGTACACGTATATAGTTTATATGCTTTGCTTTGTATAATGGGCGAAGGCCTAAAATCGCTTGCGCAGCACTTAATTTAATCAACTATCGCTGAATAAATAGTTGCTAATGGAAATATAACACGGAATGAAAAATCGCACCTCTTTATTTCGGATAAGAAGTGTCACTGACTAATATTTTGATAGGACTAATTGTTGCGATCATCATCAAATACCAAAACACACCAACAGTATTTACACAGAATTCTAGATTCTTGCCGGTACAAGCCTAAGCTGCTATCTTGTGTCAGCCACCGTGATATTAATCAATAGTAAAACCAAGTGTCATCATTAAACACCGAATTTATCCAATACCAAGCACTGCACTGTGAGTCAAAACGAATGACAAACACTGATGAGATCATAGTTCACTTAACGACAGAACAATGTGAAGTACCCTCCTTCAAAGGTCTTAGGAACTACAACCCTATCAAATGTTATGTCGAAAACTAAAACGATTTCGTAATACCGAAAATCCAGACAAGTGAGCCAAAAGTTGAAAACGAACCTGAAACTAAATATACAAATGAGGTATTATTAAGCAATATGCATTATATATTGCTCTTATTATTATTATTATTAAAACAACAAAACAATTCAGAAAACTGAAATCACAACGGGGGATGGTATATAAAAACTGAAAATCCATTTAGCTGAATATCCTGAGGCCCTAAGAACTAACAATTGCTAAAAAAAATTTGGGCTTAAACCCCCGCTTAAATTCAAGGACCCGCTACAACTCGTACGCACAAGGAAAACAAGCACTAGCTATGTATGTATTACTTTGAAGATAAGGTTATTTCTTTGCTTCTTATTAGCGGTGGATAAGAGACAAATTACGGCACTTATACCCTGAAAGTTACAGCTCATATTCAAGGTATTTAATCGGCGTTAGGAATACTTAGTGTTTCATAATCCTTCGTACAGAGGATTTTACCTTTGGAATAAGTAACTCAACGTCCTCTTTACTTGAGACTTTGTTGGATGTTGGAAGGCAGAGTATGAAAATTGGGGACTAAGGATTGTATAGTCAGAGGTTGTGTCGCATCAAAAATCAAAATGTGCCACACTTAAAGATCTCTACCGGCATATTACGGGCTATATCCACAATATTCAGTGACGAATCTCCGTGCCCCAATAAGTACGATACCCGGAATAACAATTTTAATCCCCATCTCATAATCCAAACAAATACTATACAGTTTTATATTTTTCATTTAGAAGTTTCAAACGAACGAATTTTAAAAACGAGCGGCTGAAAGAGTTAGGTAGGGTTGGGATTCGATCCCACGAGCTCCATCTCTTGGATCCGCAAGCAGGCGTTGGGCCGACTGAGCTATCCCTGCCCGACTTAACAAGGAATATAAAGCCGCTATATTCGAGATCCCTTCGTCTTCAATTAAGCCCTACCACTGGCACTATTTTAAATAACCATATATTTCGCATATATGTAATATGTTTTATTTTCATTTGTTTCCAGAGGGGTATGGGTTGGCTGGGGGATTTTCCTTATGACGGCTATCGGTAATTAAATGGGGATGGGATTCGTCACCGAAGGAGTTATATTTCACCCTATATTTCGCGTTGCGGCGTGTCTAAGTCCGAAGCACACGCGGTTTAGATAGGTGAACACCAAACACATAGTGAACAACGTTTATTGTGACAAATAAAATGTTAAGGCACGCGATTGATTAAGTAAAACTCGTAGGCTGTGACACGCTATACTGTTATTTGAACAATTAAAACCCGTCGGTTTCTATACACGGCACTATCCTTTTAGTACCTATTTGATGGATCACGCTTTAGAAAACACCGGACACTTCTGCCTGACTCGGTTTTGCCACTACTTTGACCACTATTGCTTTAGACCGACTCGTTCCTAGTTCTATTAGCGTTAATGTTGGGTTTAGCAGTTAATTCTAGTATTCCTCTTACGAGGTTGATACGTAGAGTTGCAGCCAGGTCCGGGTCCGGGTCCGGGTATTCCGGTTATTCCGGGTATTTTTTCGAAGCCGGGTCCGGGTCCGGGTATTCGTTTTCACTCCTGTCCGGGTCCGGGTCCGGGTATTCGTTTTCAGTCCTGTCCGGGTCCGGGTCCGGGTATTCGTTTTCACTCCTGTCCGGGTCCGGGTATTCGTTTTCACTTCTGTCCTGGTCCGGGTCCGGGTACTTCTTCGGTCGTTGCAACTCTAGCTCCTACGCACCCTTTCTATGTCTATGAGACTATCCCTGTACTGGTTTGCAAATTAATGAAATGCACAAATACAGAGGTGTGAATTGTCACATTTGCGCGCAATTTTCGATCCGTTGCGAAGAGCCTCATGATGCATATAAAATTGATATATTATTCAAACATAGCAATCTATGATAGATATATGTGTGCATTTATTTTTCGAAATATGTGTTTCTCAATAGCTATAGTTAAGCGTATATTGTTTCTGTTTGTGCCGTTCATTTATTTGGCCAATATATAAATAGAAAAGTTTGAGTGTCCCATATTAGTAATATGTTGTTATCTGTGTACCGAATGTGTCTGAATATTTAAATATACAATGTCTATATTTAAATGGGTCCGGGTATTCGTTTTCACTCCTGTCCGGGTCCGGGTCCGGATCCGGGTATTCGTTTTCACTCCTGTCCGGGTCCGGGTATTCGTTTTCACTCCTGTCCGCGTCCGGGTATTTATTTTCACTCCTGTCCGGGTCCGGGTATTTTTTTTTCGGTCGTTGCAACTCTATTGATACTATTGACCCCGATTGGCTGCCGACGTACGTTTATATGAATACTTGAACCTGGGTCCTTAGATTTACGCTAATACGTTCCGGTTATTTAACAAGCCGCCCCCGATTGGCTGACGAACTACGTTATTAAAATTGGATAGTAGCGGTCGACTACTATTCAGTTGAAGTTTTGATCAATCTGGCTCCGATTCCAGATTGGCTGGTCGAACAGAGATCATGGCACCCGATGGCTGACCAGAGATAGTAGTTGGGAACTATCAGTGGCTCGATGTGGTATTCGAATCCTCGACCCTTACTCGCCCGGTCTTCCAAGAGCAACACTAATTGTTAAGCCACCCCCAGTTGGCTGGTAGACCCAACAAGTAATGCTACTAAACAGGATCCCACCTGTTCTTCTTGATCTGGTATTGCTTATATATTCGACACGAGGGGCTGAACTTTTTAATATATACTACTAAATTCTATTTCTATCTACTCTATTGCCATTTCTTTTTCAAAAGAAAAAATAACATTACTAAGTATTTACGATTTTGAATAACAGGTCTTATTTGTGAAGTAAACGCTGTTAAGGCTCCGTTCTTTATCAATAACTCGTAGTTCCAGGAACAATACAAATACTAATAACGAGTCCAAAATCAGCGTAATTTTTCACGCTCAAGATATAAAAAGCCGGAATTAAAATCACTTCCTTGCGCAATTCACTACTGAACTCAACCAGAATTAATCAACCAAGCTCTCAGAAAGTACATCTTGCTATTATTCGTTGCAGATAATACCTCAGTAAAATAGGAGAGCCATCGCTACAAGTGACACGCATAAGCTGACGCAAATAGTTAGCTAAATAACTGAAAAATAAAACAATAATTATTTAAAGAAAACTTTGGAAACATCCGTGTATGAATTCCAACCAGTTGATCACAAGAATACTACTGCCGTAACTAAAACTCATTAAACTCAAGTTAGCTAATAGGTAAAACAAAACAAAAATATGCAAATTAGGTAGTTGAAAACAATTAATTTTATAACTTTAAAATTTTAGGGTTTGAATTTGGTGGGGACCCAATATAATAATGAAATACAAATTTTAAACAAAAATTTATGGGATTTGGAACTATGAGACCCTTAGTAGCTTACTAACCCCCCCACAATAATCGCAACGATAGGCAGCAATTAAGCTGTTAGCCGCTCGGCAAGATATGTACCGTAAGGGGCGCAGGTTCCAGGTATGATTCAGTGCTCAGCAAACTGGCAGTGACCTCTGACCTCCCCAGTACGACCGCCATGTTATAGTAAATTTTTCATTTAGGCTTACCGGTAGGAGTTTGAAAACTAACGAATTTGAAAAGCGGCCTTCTGAAAAGTTGGATACGGGTCGGATTCGAACCCATAGTTTCTAACACTTAGATCTGCAGCAGGGAATAACCGGAACCGGAACCGTACATTTAAAACGGATCCGGAACCGAAACCTGGTCTTCGAAATTTATATAGTAAAACAGATGAAGGAAGAAATGAAGGTATAGTGGATTTAAAAGGCATTAAAATAACTTTTATATTAAACTTAATGTATTGTGATGGCATTATTGCTTTACCGAAACTTTAACGAGACTGAGGAAGCTAATAATGTTTATTTAGGGATCAATATGTCGGTTTTTGGACACCCAGGGCAAAAAGTGCCTTCCACTATACACCATTGCGTACACTGCCTCAAACTGATAATGCGTAAAACGCTTGGAGCGTAGAATACACAATTTCGCTCTGTCTCCAGTCGCCTCCCTTTACTACACATACGTTTGTTACACGTTCTTCTGTATGAAAGTTGAAATTATTGGTTTATATGATTCTAAGAGAAATAATAGATACAAGATAATTTTCTGACAAGTGGTCAGAGGCACTGTTTAGGCTAGTGTTGGACAAATAGTGCCAGTCAGTTACATTATAGTGATAACTTTCTAATCAGAATGCTATAAATGAGACAAACTGTGATGCAACTCGCACAGTTTCAATAAATACAGTTCATTGCCAAGAAAGCAGTTTCTGGCTGCGTTGCAGATAACGTTAGTTTACTTCAATTTAGGCTGATGCCTCTACTTTAATTTTATTTACCAAGTTTACACGCGCACTGGCTGGTGCTTGACGCAACTTATGTTAGCCAAGCATACGCAAGTACTTTTACGTCAGCTATACTCTGTTACCAAGTTGGACCGATTTAACTCGAACGTAATCCCGCAGACTGCTGAATGTGTAAAATAGCTGCTACAAGCATCGACCTGGCTTTTATTTGTTAACAAACTCCTGTAGGTTATTATGAAAAATTCCTACTGAAATTATGTGCCCTACTTACGTTTCACATGGCAAATTGCTTAGTTAATTTTTTCTTTTGCTTGGTTGTATTGGAACTTGATCATTGTAAAATAGATATTACGTGTTTGGACCACAGATGAAGCAAAAAAATATGCAAAATTTCAAACAAATTTTTTAAACTGGAATTGCGGTTCCGGTATGGTTTTTGTCCATTTGCCGGAACCACAACCGGAACACGATGTTCGCCAGAACCGTAACCGGAATTACGGTTACTCCCTGATCTGCAGGCAGGCCCTCTACCTACTGAGCTATCCTGCCCATATTCACAGCAGTAATTAAGTCGCTATATTCGTAATGCACTACTCAAAATTATATTGTTGTTTTGATAAGGGTAAGTGACTGGACTGGTAATTCCTTATGACGGCTAATTAGCCTATTAAATGGGGACGGGAATGGTCACCAGAAGATGTGGGTTAAGGTGTGGCCATTATTACGCCGGAGGAGCTAGTGGTCGTGTCTTTGTCTTGGCGCGTGCCTGTTCTTTATGACGCAATGTATTCCGTTTAGCGCGACGGCGTGACTACC
Organism: Trileptium ribeirensis; assembly: GCA_030248225.1. Lineage (NCBI taxonomy): Eukaryota > Metazoa > Nematoda > Enoplea > Enoplida > Thoracostomopsidae > Trileptium > Trileptium ribeirensis. Next base: position 14,543 of record JASANE010026423.1, read on the forward strand.
TCGCTTTGCTCTAATATTTAGATAGTTAATTAATACAGTGGTTAATAAAACGTTTATTCGAAGTTAGTAACAAATATGTAAGACACAATTCTTTAGCACCGCAACTGAATCAAACCGCTGCTCTTTTTGACTACGCCACTGATTTTGACCAATTTCTTGCTTATAGTTTAACCTAACTCAGGTGTTTGAGCGTACTATTATTCTGAGTGGTTGTCTGATAAGTTAGCGTTAGGTTAAGAACTAGTTACACGTTTTTCCTCGTGTGAGGTTCGTACGTATAGTCTCCGGACGGCTGACCCCGTACATTTATATGATTATCTTAGCCTCATCCTTAGATTGACGCTAATACGTTCTTTAAAGCAAACAGTATCCGGACGGCTTACCGATGGATATTACTACTTTAATAATGCTCTTGTGAGTTGGTACGTATGGTCTCCGGACGGCTGACCCGTACGTTTATTTAATTTCATTAGCCTAATGTTTTAGAATTACCAGGAGCCCCTAGTAGTCTGGTAAAACCCTTGCAGTAGCCTGCTAAAACCCTTGCAGTAGCCTGCTAAAACCCTTGCTGCACCCTGGTAAAACCCTTAACCAACAAAAATACTGCAACGCATAGTCACACCCAAGAAAAAACTACACTAGCTACGTATGTATCGTGTTGGAAATATGATGATTTATTTTAGCTTTGCGATCTACAGTTAGTAGTAAACACATGCTTAAAGTCCAGTGTAGTCCATACATGCACAAGTTTCTACATCGCACAGGGTGGTAGCCAGTAGTGCGAGAGGAAGGCAGGTGCACGGTGGGAGGTAATCGCAGGAGTATAATGTTAAAGACTTTCAAGTTTCATAACTCAAACTCTGCTCAATCTTCTATTTTTTGAAAATTTTCCCCAGTGTCTCCATAAATGTCACCTAATTTTCGCCAATTTGAGCCTATTTTTCTTAGTTTCTGTGAATCTTTGCAGAAACAATTTTATGGCAGTCGAGGAGAATTCCATGTCTCAAAGTTGGTGCTTTGCTACAAGGGCAAAACAGATTCAAGAAATAATCAATGCTTACTGCTCATAATGTCGACTGAACTTTTGCCCTACTAAGAATCTCGATCACTTAACATCGAATCCCTTACCATAGCTAATAAACCATTTCGGAGCTTTTGCTTATGTGTTCTAAGCAACGTCGGAAACGCGCGTGGCACTAACGTGTGTGCAAACATATGATGTTCGTTAGTACAACCATAAGTCGACAATGGTTGGCTTTTGGTACAAAAGAGTGTTTAAAAATGTATACTTCTTAGTGTCGATAAAAGCCGAAGAATTCTTATGAGACAAACCCTTCGCTTATATATTATATTCGTGCCACATGTTCATCCGTGAACTGGTTGCAGATTAGGCGTCTCATGGGAGACCATTATCCGAAATCAAGTCATCGAGATCTACACCTTTGCTTGATATCACTTTTTGTTGGATAACTGGCTGTTTAGGTACTGATTATTTTTAAACGACACAAGTCGTTTGCGTCGATCTTTCCAATAGCGATATCATATTGCGTATTTTTATGCATACGAGTGTGCTTAACGGAATAAATCGTGCTGAATTTGATGGTTTTATAATCTAGAGTCCAACTTGACTATTGCAGCAGTTGCAATGTTCAAACAGTTGTTTTGATGGTAATGAACAAAAACTAATAAAAAAGTAACTATCCGACGGACACCCCAGAACCCGCAAGGGCTGTCCATATTCCTACGCCTGAGTAACAGAAATAAAAAAGCTTCGAAAAGCTTCGTGCGGGCCTCTTCCGCAAGCCTTCAAGACGAACAGCCCACCCGGGCGAGTGGTGTGCCGGTTGATTTGCACCACACTCGCTCCTGTGGACACCCGTGCCCCAGAAGTTGTCGAATTAGTCTCTCAGGAGCGGCTTGTTGCCCGAATCGTCCAGCTCTTCCCAGTAATCGAGCTTTTGGAATTTCGCCAGTTGGATTGGGCGCATTACGTGCGGCTGATACGTGCGGAGCCAGCGCCGGGTGTTCGTGGGCAGGGTGCGGAGGAGGGCTACGCTGCGTAGTTGGACCTCCGTTGGCGACAGATGCTGGTTCAGTATCTCGGTAACGGCGGTGACGAAACCTAAACAATTCCAAGATCGTCAGGTAATAGTGTTCGGTAGCGCCACCGAGTTGCCGGCCATTGTGAGCGAAACCGCCGTATAGATAATGTTCATTTGCCAGCATGGTTCGGTTGGATCGTTTGGGAGCAACCGCGTCCCAGAAGTGTGAGCTGCTCATGTAGTTTCTGGAGACAGCCGGGTACCGATGTCTATCGCATATTGCAGGTGTGTGTAGCACTCCTTGCGGGATCCGAGGCGCCTGAAGGTCGTTGAGGCTGTAGCTGCGGCGCATCTAGAATGGAGGAAGCACTAGTAAGTTTACATAATACGGATGAAAATTAGGTCCGCCTAAACTTTCATTCCTCTTCTTCGATTTGCGCGGAATTTGAGTTCTACCTCGGGGTACGTGCCATTGTGGTAGGCAACTTAGTCTACCTGCGGGTCCAACTGATCGAACTCGGATTCCTCATTGGGTGGCGGTCGGGGTACGCGCTGTCGCCATGCGGCGGGGTGTAATTCTTGGCTTGAGGGGTAGCGTGGGAACGTAGTTTATGGCCGCGTCCCATCTGGAGAGCGCGCTCCCATCAAAAGTGGTCTGGGGGTCAGTATTGGGGCGCTGGTCATTGAGGTGGTGACACTGGTAGATTGTGGGCGTGTAGTAGAGGCTAGTCTAGTAGAGGTTCCTGTTGTGTCGGTAATAGTCGTTTCTAGTTCCTGGAAAGTCGCGCGTCTGGGTCTGCGTAAGGCGTCTCCTACTTCCTCGCCCGATGCTGCGCCATATGGCATAAAGACTCGGTCTCTAGCCTGACGATGCATATGATGCCTAGTTGGGGCCGCTGCATGGGTGGTACTGAGCCGTATTATTCCTGAGGAGGTGGTAGTAGCAGTGGCGCGCCCAACTCGGTAATGGTCACTGTGGATGGACCCGGTTGCTCGGTGTAGGTAAACTGAATAGTTGAACCTTCTCGTGCCAGTATGCCTTGTTTCCGTTGCGTGGTTCGTCCGACAAGGGCCTTCCCTCGTTCGTCCAGCGGTGCTCGTGTGCGAGCAGGAGTACTTAGTGTCACTGCTCGCCCAGTTCCTCTCCGAGGTGCTGGCGTTTCACTGCTTGATCCCGCGAGGGTGAATTCGCTCATTGAACCAGAGGTCCCTGGCTGCGCGCTAGGCGTTCTAGAGCCACTGCTTGATGTCTCTTGTCTGAACGGGGAGTTCAGCTGAAGATGGCTCCTGTGAGGTTTCGCTAGTTAACTCGTCGTCTGCTTCAACTGCTCTCGCTTGTGGTATCCTCTTCAGAAGTCTCCGACAAAGAGCAGAACATTGGCAACCCTGGAGGTGGCTGCGTCATGGGCGCTTCACGAAAGACCCACTGGTGAGGACACATAGGTCTGTCAGCAGCGGCTGGTGGGGCTCTATGAGGATGCATTGTTGTATACACCCCTACGGTTTGAGTTGACATTTCCATAGGCACTCGCTGGCGGGATGCCATGATGTATTCAGCTGGTCGCGATTGAAATAGTGGGTGGTCCTGCGCGGCGAGCATAATTGCGTAGCGTAGACCCCCTGAGGTGTATGGTCCTGGTACGACGATTCCGCCTGAAGCTCCGCGTGGCGTGGTGGACAGCGGGATGTCCGCTGGGTAGAAATGTTGTCCCTCGAGTATTCCAAAGCCTACAGTCGGTAAACGGGACTTCCTCACTGGTAGCCACTATTCTTTCCATCGTGGTCACTGGCACAGTATGTTGTCCATATTCTACCTGCGTATCTCGGCTACCAGGTTCTGGTATGTATGAGAATGCCTCCCGGCTGGTAGCATGTTCCTGCGCTATAGGTGGCCAGGATGGTTCTATTTCTCTGTCTGGGTCACTTAGTGGGATCCGATTTCTGACCGTCCTTGGATTTTGAGGTTCGTAATCGTCTGTCCGATACTTAGTGTGTTCTATTGCTGCTTGTTCTGCCTCGATGTCCGGCGATATAAATTAGGGTCATTGGGGTCAACCATTTCTACACTCTCGGTATCAGAGCTATCACTGATTGCTGTTCTTACTGTGCGTACTGCTACCTCGTCGACCGGTACTATCTCAGTGACACAATCCCTATCAGCGATAATTCGTTGGGTCACCTCACTGAAATCTCTTTCCAGTATGGAAGCGTGTACTTGACCTAGCCAATCTCCTACGTTGGGTACTGGATCCAATGCCTTAAAACACGGCTTAGTTCTATTAATGTGCACGACATCGGCCATACCTTCCGGGTTAGAATGCATTCTTACGCGCATGCACGGCGGGGTGATCCCTAGTATTTCGCATGGTCCACACCAACGAGGCGTGAGTTTCCCAGATGCTCCTGGCGTGGTATCGTGCCTATAAACCCAGACTTCCCGTATGATAGCGTGGTTCACGAGCTTGTCTATCGTACCTCAGCCGGTTCAACTCTTGGGCGGCTTTAATCGACTGGTAAGCACGCTCCGTAATAGAAGCCATCGAGTGCTGTGCGTTGGCCCTATAGGAGTGAGCACCTGTGTACCCAGTGCTGTGCTATGCGTATTGTATTCTCCGGGCAACCTAGGATAAAATCCGTGCATTAGCAAAAATGGTGGCTGTGTGTACCGAAGAATTATAAGCCATTATGCAAAATGGTAAGGATACATCCCACGAATGGTGATCATTCTGTGGTACACTCACGCGTAATAAATGTAATAGTGTCCTATTAAATCTTTCGATCTCACCATTTGCTTGCGGATGATATGCTAGACTCATGTGCCGAAATATTTGCATTTATTGGCACAGCTCTTCGAACATATGCGCGGTAAAAGCACCTCCTCTATCATAATACAGCTCCCTGGGAGCTCTGTACCTATTGACTACCTCATATAGGAATATGTGAGCAGCGGTGTGAGCGTCCTGGTGCCTTATTGGCACTGCTATTGCAAATTTTGTAAATTGATCTATAAATGCAATAACATAGCGATTGCCTGCTTGCGACCTGACTTGAATATCAACTATGTCTACAAATACGCGATACATTGGTTGATTTGCCAACGGAACCCTACCCAATCCGGTGGTTATCCGAGAAATTGGGTCCTTCGCGGAGTGGCATAGTGTGTATTGCCTGATCCATTGTTGTACGTGTTCGGACATACCTTTCCAATAGTAGAACTGTTTTAACTTAGCTATAAGCCGGTCACCATGATGCCAGGATGCCCTCCATATAAGGTGTTATATTCGTGTTTGAGTATTTGCTGTACTAATGTGATCGGGACACATAATTTGTAATTTATGTCCCCGGGTTGTAGTGGGTACATGTATAGTATTTTGGTGTCCGCGGCTAATTCAAAATAATGTGCCCGCATTTCTATTCTTAGCGCGCCCAATTCGGCCTTAGGCCGGGTTTTGTTATAGAGATACCAACAAATTGGACCTAATTCTGGATCGTTTCGTTGGATGTAGGGCAAAAGCCGCACTAAATTAAAATCTGGGAGGTCCGAAAAGAACGGCAAATATATGTTCTCATGAGTATCCTGTGCGTCCTCGATTCGGAAGGTTGGTAGTATTTCGGTTTCGTAGTGCATCATTAATTTCATGAGCCTATCAAACTGCTGTTCGGTCGGTAAAGTGGTTGCTCTTAGGCCCATTGTTTCTGATTCGATGCGAAATGGTCTTTTGGGACCTCGAGCCTGAGGTCTGCCTTCAGGTACCGAGATAGTGGTTGTACGCACCGACATTACTGGAGTCTCTCCCGGATCCATTCTAATTGGAATAGCACTTAGCGTGACGGCTTGTTGTGTCAGCGTTGCTGGGGGCGCTGTAGTTGCTTCGTGTCGGCAACTAGTTGCGATGGGATTGCTTCGGGGTTGGGCTGGCCTGGGGGAGCCATTGGTTTCCTGTAATAGGGGTTGGTGCACCTGTTGCAAGCGGTGCGACAGCACGTACGGGATACGGCAGGTGCGATTGATCCCATGCTGCGCAGGTTGTTGGTAGACGAGGTCCGGTGGGTCGTCCCCGACCCACCATAAGGATTTCATAGGTGTCAAATACTTCCTCAACTACAGATGGGTCGTAGCTAAGATCGCGCGATAGAGCATCTGCGTTGCCATTTTCCTTGCCTGGTCTATACAATATCTCGAATCCCCCAAACTCGAGTAATAGTTCACTTCGCCATTGGGATAAGCGGGAATTTCTGGGTGCTTTATCAAACAGGGTTTTAAGTGGTTTGTGATCGGTCTCGACGTGAAATTTGTGTCCTACCATATAATGTTTGAAATGCAGTGCAGCCCACCTAATTGCGAGTGCCTCGGTTTTTATTGCGAGGTATCTGCTTTGATAATCGAGGAGGGCCTTACTCGCGTATGCAATGGGTTTGATTACCAAATGGGCCTCAAATGATGGTGAGAATACTAGTATGTCATCGATGTATATCAGACATTTCTCTCACTCAAGTCCCTTCAAAATCATTGACACGCAGCGCTGAAAGGCTCCAGGGGATGAGTTTAGACCGAACGGTAGGACATTATACTAGTACTGTCCGTGTACCGTCACAAAAGATGTTTTATCTTTGGTTTAGGGATCTAATTCTAATTGCCAAAATCCTTTGTTTAAGTCTAAACTTGACATTAATTTCGTGTTCCTGAGGCATCCTAGTATGTCGTCTATGCGTTACAGTGGGTACGCATCTTGTTCCGCAACCGTGTTGACCTTCCGTAAGTCGACACAGAGTTGGAGAGAGCCATCGCTCTTTGTTACGTAGACTATTGGAGACCCCCCAGGTGAACTCGATGAGGCATAAGGCCTGCGTCCAACATGCTGTTTAGTTCTTCCCTAAATGGATCGCGTAAAGAATGCGCCAGCCTATACGATGCTTGCTTGATTGGTTTTGCATCCCCGGTTTCTATGCGATGTCGGTGTTCGGTGTATCGTCCTTGGTCAAAATCATGCGTGTGAATACGTCTGCATTTTCAGCGATTGCAGTTTTCAATTGTTTCAACTCGAAGGGCGACAGTAATGTCCTATCAAAGTCTATTTTACTCAATTACTGTTTGAGCCCGTTCGTGATCAATGGAGCGTTTTACCGCTTCGATATGATGGATAATCCTTTCAGGGTAGGAGGTTATATGATTTAGCTGTTTAGCCTCCTTATGTTCCTCATATCGTATTAAATTTTGATTGGTGTCCTTAAAAAATTTGTATGGTTGGATTGCACACGGCCTCAATGTGTCCAATAGTTTGTCCTGAGTATATGGTGACCGGGGTGTTACCAAAATTGATTACTGCGATTGGTATAGTCCGCTGACTCCTAAGCACCAATGCGTGTGCCATTGCGATGTCAGTCATTTCAGGAGCAGGGACAAACAGAGCGGGTCCTACACCTGTATCTGCAATTTCAGGGATAGCGTTGATAAACGTTTCTGTATTTGGTTCAATGGTGTTGAGCTTCCTGCACATTACGGCGATTAGCGGTGGGTCGTAACGCTCCAAACCTGCAAAAGGTATTTTGGCCTCTTCCCCGTCTACTGCAATTTCTAAACAGCACTCGCGAAAGTCGATATTGCATTTTGGTAGTTGGGACATGGAATTTGTTCCTAAAATGTAGTGATATGGGTCGGCTTGGGTGACGAAGAATTCAGTCTGCACCTTAATGGGTCCAATTGACAAGGGTACGCTTATACTACCGTCCAATGCTAATTCCTGCTTGGTGGCCGATACTATCCGTGTTGAGTCGTCTGGACTGGGCTGAACGCCTAGCTTGCTTACCAGATATTGTGATACGATAGAGACGTCCGCGCCCGTATCGATCAACGTGAGGACTGGTGTCCGGTAGATGAAAGCATTAACGAGTAACGGTGCGTCCACGTGGTGAATTGCGTTGACCTGCCTGTGATAGGCTACTGTACGATGTCCCCTACGTTGTGCACGCTCGGACACTGCAAATAGTTCAGTGGGCTCTACCAGAACGACGTCTTCGTCCTCGTTGGTATTGTTTATCCGAGCTGACCGGAGAGGGCTCAGTGCGCGTAACTCTAGGTGTTCCGAGGAAGCGGCTGGGGCTGAGACTGTTGGTCGAGCCGTGTCTGAGGTGCCGTACTCGTTCCGAGTCTTGATGCTTAACTCAGGTCTCCTTGGGTCCGTGCGGCTACATGGTCGTTGCTGCCACCAGCGCTGTAAGCGTCCTTTTATGCATTTTGGGCAGAAACCGGCTTTCTTCCTAAACTAAATTACTGCCCCTATGCCAGTAGCTACCAATACAATGAGCATCCAGAGGTAAGGAGATACTCCAGTTGTAGTGATATAAGGAAAGTCGATTACCTTCTTCAGCTGCTCATCTGCTATTTGCTGGACTTGCAAATTCGTAGACCTGGCGTGTTCTAATGAGCTCCAGGTGATCGGCCTAAGAGGGATATCGGGGAAATCGTGTATAGTGATGTTAGGTTCAACGTGGATGGTGATTTCCTGAGCGTCTAGAGTGCTGGCAAGCATTAGCGGTCCGACCACTTGTTGGGTATAATTGCTGTGCGACAGCCATAGCATCCCTTTTACTGGGATCCAGATGGTTTCTCCGCGGGTGACATGGCTGAGGTGTTTCTTCTTGGAAACAACGGCTTTGGGCTCGGCGGTTCGAATTAACACTCCCTGAGCGGTGGTATACACTTCGGTATGGTTGACCATTGGCCCGACCAATGCGCTATTCTTGCATATGTTGCGTGTGTCGTCGGGAGCGTCTTCGCGCATGATAATCCAGTCCAAACAGCGTGAGGTATGATCAGTAGCCAACGCGTGAACTTCGCAGAAAGCGATGCCGGGTCGCGTGTTGCATGCGTGTAAGTTCAGTACCTCGTACCGTGCCCGTTCTACTCGCGTGGCGTATTCCGGTAGAGGTAGTGTCATGTGTGCGCGACGCTCCGGTACATTCCAACTGACGTTGTATATCCGAAAATAAGGCCGGACGTCGTCCGACATAACTAATGGTACCCTTAAGATGAACGCGACTTAAACATGCCCAAATCAATGTGTACTGGGTAAATCTGCCCAAACTGGTAAGCTAACACCGGTTCACGTGTTAATATGGTTTGCAATATTCTCGGGTCCTTTTCGAATAGACGCTTTAGTGTCACGGCATCCACGACCTTTGGTGATAGCTGCCCACTCATCATGGCTTCCATGACGGCGTCGACCGAAGAGCGCAGGCTGGTGCGAAACATGTGGTTTACCAATTCGCGATGTACCTCTGTCACGTAGCGCTATTCCTGGCATCTAACTTGTTCGAAAACGCTATCATACCAACCACTTCTTGCATCTCATGATGTAGGATTGAGTAGAGTTCCTCATTAGCGCGCGTTAATTTCAGGATCGCTCGCGAGTTGCCCTGGGCCACACTGTGTTTCGCATTTCCTTAGACAGTACTGCCACCTGTTTAATATGTAGGTCCTTTAGATGCACCGCATTTGTAAAGGCTACTCCTACTCCTGGAAACCGTGTAACTACGCCAGCAGCTCCGGCTAGTGCAGCGAGAAATCTTTTCTTCCGAGCCTTAGGCTCTTCACAAAAATGGACGTTGGCCTCGCAATATTCGCGCATTAGAGCCATGTAATAACTCGTGTCTAGCACACCCTGATATGTGCTCCTTAGTTCTTGCTCCAACTCCTGAATTTTACGTTGTAAATCCGGCATGGTAGTACAAGTTGGGTTGGGTCAACAGTTTCACAGGCACGGTTTACCCCTGAGGGTGTAGGCACACCAGGCCATCCCGGTTGCTTGCCTGTTCGGTTGTAACCCATCTAGGGACAATCGCAAGACGATCGGTAGGAACGTGGATTGGAGGCGGTTATTACCAGACCCTGCTGTTCGATCAATGTGCCCACTTGTTGGTTAACCATAGCTCCCGAACGTGCTACCTGGTCCGAAAAAGGCGTGACGATTGCCTGAGTTTGACCCAATTGTTGGAGGATAAGCAGGAAAACATCACTCCCACGAACCTGGTTCCTCGGTTCCACAATCCTACAACTGCTGTATATTGTTAGCTTAATCTGTTTGAGAGGAGCCGTGCGGACCTGGTCAGTATTACTCGGCCACCCTCGTTGGTGTCAATGTTGGGTTCGTTTTCGTAATCGCCATTGTCTGAGAGGGAGTCAAGTTCAGAAACTACGTCGTCGGAGTCGAGCAAGGCAATAGCGGGCATGTCAGACTCGTCCTCACGCATGTCACGGTGTGATGTACTCAGCTCACTCTCAAGTTCCTCCTCGTCAATGAACGTTAGGTCGGCGTCCGGGTTAGCGACTGAGATGGTGTCCATGTCCTCGCTCGGATCTGCTTGCCAGATGTTTTGCGCGGGCTGGCGCAACCATAATAGTCTCAGATATAACAGTTCTTTGCGTTTCTGCGCACTACCTACTTGCTTAAAAAGAGCATTCGCCATTACTGTATATACGATGCGGTCGATTGACAGCACCGGTGCAATGGGACCGGATTCGCCATATTCAGTAACGAGGTAGTGCAGCAAGTACGGCACACTGGTCACAGTTTCTAACCATTCTAAGTTAGCATCCCTATAGGCAGTCAACTCAGAAGCTGTGTGCAACCCATATGTACGGTTTGACTAGACTGTAATAGTTCCGTTGCGTCGAATTATTCCATATTCGGCGGACAAATTCCCCGTGTAGTCCCACTCGCCATGATAGGTAACAAAAGTGTAGCCCTCGGTGGGCATAAAATTTGTGTTGTGTTGTGCCTGGCATGTTTGAGGGATGGGGATCTGAGAACGGTATATTTCAGTGATGGCCCCGGTAACACTCATTGAGTTTAACACCCGGGCAACCAATGCTAACAAGCCTTCGAGGTGTCGCACCATGTTGCTGCTGACATGTACTCCCGCCGTAGTGTGCAAGAACGGAGATGTGAACCCTAACAGCCCAGACGCAACGGCAGCGTCCTGCGGTCGCTCCAGTGGGGCCGTTCCAGCCGCCCGAGCTCTGAGCAGCTGGTGAGCATGGTAAATCCGCTCCGACACAGCTATGACTCTTCGATAAAATAAGGCACTTGCGAGTACCTTTTCTCTACCTGGGCGTAGTCGAGGCGGTATGAATGAATAGCGGGGAACTTTCCCGGGTCCCAAAGTTATGACTGTAGGTGCGAACTCAGACTCAATACCCAGCAATACTAAGCGCTCTTCGTTGGGCAATCCCTGCAATATTAGGGGCTCTACCTTATCTACGGTAGGACCCTTCGAAATTATCATTCTTAACGCGATGTCAAGGCTGCGTTGTTTGTTAGTTGGTATGTTTAGTTGATGCGTCGCCTGTTCAGGTATTGCCATGTGGTAGTTTGTAGATTCTGTGGTGGGGTTCGCGTCATTGGGCTCCCAATTTGGTTTGATTCGCAATGATCTACGTGTGGCCAACGTTTGTTCGATTACGTCCACTAGGTTGACCGGCAATCCGGTCGTTCCATATCCAATTTCTTTCACTACTTCTCTGCTTAGGTAACAGGTTACCATCTCTGGTTGTGTTGCCAATTGTTCCATACTTCTGTTGTTTGCTCGGGCGTTTGCACTTGTCCCTAGTGCTATGGGCGTCACAATCATAATATTCGAGCGTATACTAGCAGTCATCGATTCCCTTGGTTCGGTATTAGGTTCTGCTCGTCTCTTTGGTTCCAATCCCTTACCCATATCACTTAAAATCAGGTTCACTGTTGCTCGACTATTACGATCATCTACACCAAAAGTAGCTGCGGCCATCGGCTCCGTCTTGTCCCCATGTGGCTCGGACCCTTTTTCACTCACGAGCGGTACAGCTTCTCTTCCCGGTTCTACACACACGCTGGAGGCGCCAGTTCCGGCCGACTCAGATTCAAACGCACACATGTTCACCTGCCGGTTGGATTGACTATGCCACGACAGACTCAAACCGCAGTTTCCGACCCGGCCAGATCCCACGGTCCCTACGCTCAGGGATCGGGCTCTATACGAGTTTGATCCTAGATATAAATTACAATTTTGAACGGAGCTCGGGCCATCGGGACAGCTCGCTTCCCAACGCCTCCCTTCTCCTGGCCAGTGTCCTCTAGGGTCTTCCCCTGCCCCTAAAGATTCTAGGGTACACATACGCTTTCGAATTTTGAACGGAGCTAGGACAATCGGACTGACCCGTGTTCCGAAGGTCTCCATCACACCTGACCAGTGTCCTTTACGGTCTTCCCCGGTCGGTTGAAACGCTACAGGGGCCTCACACGGCCGCCCTACGTTGGTGGAAGCCAGTTTAGTATCGGATGCATCCACTAGGTTAGTCTCATTTAGCTCCTTAGGTTCTCGGTTCCCTTCCGCTAGGTTACTCGGTATTCCATTCCATCCGCCAGGTTCCGCTAGGTTAAGTTCCATTAGGTTCTCAGTATCCGCTAGTCCATTAGGTTCACTATTAGGTTCCATTGAGTTCACTAGTTCTTCCGCAGGTTCTTCTCGTTCCGCTACACACATACAATTTTGAATAAGGCTAGGACGTCCGTCTCCACCACCCTCGACCGTTAATTGATCTTTGTGAAAATTTTGCGGGTTCACCAGGTTGTACCGTGCCGTCGTTAGAGCCATCGCCTGACACGCGACCCCTATTAACCGGCCCCCGGAGTCTGAACGGCGTCTCTCTAGGTTACATTCCATTAGGTTCATCATCTATTAGTTCCTTAGGTTCCACACCCATAAGTCCACCAGGTTTCCTCTGATATGCAGCCGCCTAAGATGGGTTACACGTGCCAGCGTTTGGGTCATTGCTAGACAAGAATGCCCTATTAATCGGCCCCCGCAGTCCGAACGGCCATCTCCCATATTTCGCACGCAGCATATCAGGTACGTTAGGTTCCTTTGGTTCCCTTAAATCATAAACTCCTCCTCCCATCTCACTCCTCTCGGTATTTCGGTTTCCATCACTTCGCGCTGACTCCATTTTGGGATATACACGTATATCGGTGGCCAACCATTACACACAGAGTCACGAGTCACACCCTGCGCGCCAGGGGAAGGAGACAATGAAGCCGAGCACCGTTCGGTTTTATAGTTAGCTTGTTCCTTATTACGCCCTACTCCTACTCGGTTAGCTGGTTCGTTTCCCATTGCGTCAAATTCGTCATTGTCGCCCCACGACCTGGTCGCTTGCGGCAATACTCGTGCTGGTGTTCTGTTGGTTTGCAATAAGTTCAATTAATATGGGGTTGGTTCGGGTTCAAATTCGTCCTGACCTTCGTTTTCCGCTCCCATGTTCAGGCTATCATATGCGTATTTTGCGCTGTTTCCAACGATCATTGCGTTTATTTGTGCCGATCGGGCACTCAACCCAGCTCCCGCGCGTTCCTCTAAGGTTGACATTTCGTGTCACATGACATCTAGGCGATGCGCGAGCTCGGGGTCAGCTGCTCGAGTTACCCACATAACTCCTGCGTTGCGGCGACCTGATTGTTCATTTTGACTCATGGGCGCCTGCGTAGGCCTGACTCGAGTGGCAAGCCTCTGCTTGATTAGCGTGACTCCAGCCGTTACTAGGTGTGGTGATTCGGGCGGAATGGTGCTGATTCGGCTGACAATGGTTGTGATGGGCCAGTATAAGGTGCACTAGGTGCAGCATTATAGTTATTATGCAAGTTGTTAGGTCCATTAGTATCGCGGCCGCGTGATCGGTTATAATATTCAGTTCGGCCATAGTTTCCGTATGTATTCGGAGCAGGTTCGGCGCGGTAATACCCTTGCTGCCCGTAACCTACAGGTCCGCGTTGGTGGTTACATTCATTGCGTCGTGAAAATCAACCTGCTCCTCGGTGTTCAATTACTCGGTACCGAGGACGATTGTTATACTGTGGGGGTGCACTAGGATAACCGTTAACAGGCGCGGGTGCATTCAGCATGTAGCCTGAGGCTGCACGCGTTGCCAAGCTGGTGTATTCATTTAGGAGTGGGTCGTACATGTCTGTTCGGTAGTACGGGCATTCCCGTGCAAAATGTTCTATAAAACCGCATCGGAAGCACTGGTTGGCTATGGGTGCTGCTGGAATAGCGTTAGCGCCGGCTGCCGGGGTTACACTATTCTGCATCATCGCGTTCAGTTGGTGTTGTTCGGTGCGTTTATCTAGGAGATCAATAAGCCGAGCGATTGTAGCATCGCTACCAGCTGTAGTTCCCTTATTTTCATCCAGAGCTTCGCGTATCTGATCTACCAATTGGATATTCTCACTTCCTTGCGACATGCTGTTTACCGTTTTGGAATGGCTGCTTTTGCGGACCGGTATTCATACTACCTCTTTCTGGGAAGCTAGAATAGCGTCCTCCTTGTATCTGAGCTTGTCCATCATGTGCTTAAAAGACGGGTATGTCTTTCTTATCATACCAGATTTTAATTCCCGTCGTACTCCTTGTCGGAGAAACTTTTGTAATAGTACGTCGCGTTGTTCACCCTCGACCTACGGGAGCGCTTTGTCTACGAGGCTTTGCAGGTCGAGTCAGTACAAAGCAACAGATTCGCGTTCTCCTTGCACCCGCATGCGTAACGTTATTAAAACGTCCTCGTCGCTTTGCGATGACGAATACAAGAAACCCATGTTATAGCAAAGGGCTTCATAAGTTTGCCCTTTACCCTCGGGGACACTTTCGTATATTTTTAGGGCTTTCCCCTTCAGTACAATTGGGAAACAAATTAGTTTCTGGTCCATAGTCCACCCGTTTGCGTCAGTCAAGTTATCATAAGTAGCCAACCAGGCTTCAAAGTCCTGTCCGTCGGCTCCTGAAAATACTGGGATATCCCGCACTTGAATGATGGGAGCCGTCGTTGTTCGTTGCGTCAACTGCTGCAGCATTGCAACTAAAGGGTCTCCCGAGGCGACAGGATTTGGTCTATTTGCACTACCAGCCGTAGTGGTAGCGCCACTTCCTACATTTGTTGTTCCCGCTGCGCTACTTATTGGCGTCCTATTTGCGCTCGCTGGCAGTGACATTTTGATTCCGACTTGGTTATCGATTCCTATTTGTTTTGAGTTTGTCTGGCGTCCGTGGTCCCAGTCTGACGTGGGTACGGATGATAAGATATATACTTTTCTATATGTGTTTACTTTACTGCGGAATCTCTACTGTTAAGCAAGATTTCGGTTCACTAAAATCCTCGTGTACTGATTCCTTAGGTATGTGCCTGGTCGTGCAAAATTTTCGCTTTGCTGATTGTTCCTTATTATTCCTTTCTGTGTTTTCATTGTGCCAATCACGTATTATCACCAATTTGTGGGCCTGCTCGTACACTCTATCACCTCGTGTTAGTGGGGTGTACACACAATCCAGTTAAAGGGTGATCAAGGCCGCTATATTTGATTTGCTTAGCTCCCTTTTATAAACCTTTCGACTGTAGTGCTCTCGGACCTTACAATAATTGGTTCAACCGGCACAAAAACGGTGCTAGTGGAACTTAATTTGTCGAAAAACCGCACTACGAAAGCACCTCCCGGTTAGCCAACTATTCAGGTTCTGGCCTCAGAAATTTTGGAAAACGAGCTACCAACCTACGCAGCTTTTAGTTCAGAGGTACGTGTAAAATATGAGAAAGCATTACCAATTTCAAACAACTTGCTTATTTTAGTTAAGAACTTTCAATTACGCAAACACAACGTCATTATGATGGCAAGTTATTGGGCAAATTATACCAAAACTAACAGTAAACTACTATTGAAACGTTACAATCTAAAAGTTATGTATACTGACAACTGCTCCACTTGTCTATTTGTCTTCACACGAAAGTCCGCGACTAACTGTCAGCACCAAGATCGAATTGTTTCACATCGATCGATTTTTAGAATACGCTAGATTTTGTGTCGACGTTTGCACTGGGCTGTCGGCACCACAGTTCACAATTAATAGACGGCCCAATTACGCAGCACCACAGTCAACAATACTACAACGTTCGGTAAGCAGTATCGATCGGAGACCTCCCGCCACAGAAGCCAACCCAAGATGTAGTCGATAGTTCGCAAATATGGCCGTTGAAGTCCAACGCGGGGCGGAAATGATGACAGGTGACGACAAGTCCAGCTCAATCACCACCGCTATAATTAGCCGAAACTAGAAGATTGCCAGAGTTAATTACGAAAGTATCGGCTAGCAGAATATCCACAGATTATTTAGTTAAAATGCGTTGCCAACGTATCAGAAGTGAATGCGGCGAAAATGCAGGTAATCCCTAAATAGTCTCTGCGTCGATTATAATCAAAGTAGCCGAAATGCTAATCTTACGATATAATTCAATTCGTTTGACGATGTATCTGAAATACCGACTTCGTGTCATTACACATCAGCACCAGCGGAGTCATAACAAATCCAAAGCGAAACTAGTGTCCTTGCCTACTGCCATATTCCTCTTCGATCCACTTTCAGTCTCCAACTCTCACTTCAGTAACCAGACCAGCTAATACTCATACGATCCGGGAGCACCTACGGCCTGCACGTTCTAACCGATCGACCTATACTGCTCGAACAATGGGCCTGAAAAGCAAGGTTTAGTTCAATTTGCGCAGGGCAAAGTGCTACTGGACTGTACAAACTTAGCGCATTTAATTCACTTCCATACACAGAACAGCCGTACTTACATCTCGCTTGACGGAGCGGAAACGAATCTGCCACTTGTACCATGCAAAGTACGCCCTATGGAAGCTAACCATGTTTTCTGTATATAGGTATGCACACGTGCGATAGGTCCGACACCCATTAGTTTTGGACTCATTTATCCCTACAATTTATTGACGCCTCACGGCGTGGCCCCCGCTTAATTTATGTACTAAGACCAGTTCTGGCCCTAAGGTATCCTAGCTGCACCACTATTAATTTTCACTGTGGTGCCCGGACAACCCCGGCTTACACGGTTACCCGGTGGACCCCGGTCTGACCGATGGGAACCGCTCAGCTTAGTAGGATGCCGGCGGGTTTACCAGGGTGTTCGGCCTATGATGGCCGACGTGTCTAGAGGTATGGAGGTTCCCCTGAAGTAGGGTCATCCCCTAAGCCTGCTCACAGGTAATAAGGCTGTCCCGTCATTCCCTTACTTTCTGTTATTAAGTCCTATGCCCTATGCCAGGATCAAAAATTCCCTAACCGTTGGGCCCATTTTCGAAGGGACCTAATGGGCCGAGAGATTATTCCGCCACCCTTGGGCCCTTAGTACGCAACGGTGCGATTGTATTATCCTATCTTGATTTAGGGCCGAAACTCGCTGAGCCTAGCCGTGCTACCCTATATCGGGAAGCTCGGGAAACTGGATGAACAATTGCTTTAAGAAACTTAGGGACCTGTACCAAGTTTAGTTAATGACGAGGGACGGGCGGGGAAGCGGGCGCGAGCGAAACTAGGGGGAGCGCTGCAGGTAGGCCAGCTTGTTCGTAGTTGTGCCACTACACTTGAGATGGGTGTGGCAGAAATGCAATTCAAGCAAGGCCGATGCAGATACAGGGGCGGGAAGCGAGGATAGGGTAGCGGGAAAGCGGCATGGCGGGAGCAAGCGTCGTGGTGGCAGCGTGCTGGAGGAGGACAGGGAGCCGAGATCAAACACCGTTGAGCACCTTAGTGGGGTCATGCACTCTTCGTGGAACAGGGAGCCGGATTTAAATCAAACTAGTTCGCCTAATAAAATCACATGCAAAATTTTTATTTAATTGGGTTTCCCTTTTTTTCGACACGACAAAAACATACGCACACTCAAAAACGTAAATATCACCCACTTGTGTGTATATGACAATTAGATTATTTACATCAAAGGTGGGCCAGGACCCGAGCCCACGCGCGCCGTCCTGGGCCCAAGCGATACCGAAGCGATTAGTCTAAACGACAGAAATTTGACCCCCTTATTCTTTTGCACCTCTCGTTGGATGACGAAATGATTCTTGTGAGCTATAATTGGGCTCTTTTCGAAACGCAGAACCCTCAACCCAAAATTTGTTATTTAGCTCTGCACCTTCAGTTTACCTTCACGTTGCTCCTATAAATTTTGCCACCGTTCGTAGCACTAACCTAAATTTTCCTCTGAATAGTCTTGCTCGAATTGTGGAAACGCGGGCGCAGCACTTACGGGAGCGCGAGGTATCCGACGGACACCCCAGCACCCGCAAGGGCTGCCCCTATTCCTATGCCTAAGCGAGAAAATTTGACAACTCCGTGGGATGCCTCGGGCAGGCCTCTTCTACGCGTCTGCAGTTGAAGAGTTTACCCGAGTTAAGCACAGTCTCTAAAACTCTAAATTCCTGAAATTTGTTCCGAGCGTTATGCTTGTGTCAACACCGATAAAATTTATAAACCATCCCGCTGGCTAAATAGATTGGTACCAGTGGCCGAGTTCCTAAATGAATTTCAGAGTGAACCCAAATACGCCCACCGAGCGTCTATAATAAACGCTGCCCAGTGGGCGGGGAACCAGTCGAGTGCAGGGCATTCCCCATTTTATCACTATTTATCCGATTTGACCGCAATTTCGCCAAAGCCTTGCTCCCCCTAAATTCCCGAAGCGCGGGCACAGCACTTACGGGAGCACGAGGTATCCGACGGACACCCAGCACTTGCAAGGGCTGTCCCTATTCCTACGCCTGAGCAAAAGAAATCAAAAAGCATCGAAAAGCCTCGGCCGGGCCTCTTCCGCAAGCCTGCAAGCCGAAGACCCCACCCGGGCGAAGAGAAAAGCGAGAGCAAAACAGAAGAAAAATTTCAAACGAGAAATTTTGGCGACAACCGCCAAAACCGGCCAAATTTTGAAGGTCAAAGACACGACTGGTCCCGCTTTTGAAATGTACCGTCTTCTTTTATACCGACCGTTGTCCTCCTTTTCACCGCTATATGCACTAGAAGTACAAATTTCAAAACTCTTTTAAAATACATATACAGGGTGTTTCAGAAGTAACTACCCACTGTTTGATGCTAACTATCGGTTGACTGGGCAGAGGTAGCTCGCCAGTTTTTTGTATAATTATAGACAAGTATTAAAAGTTTACTTACATTACGAAGAGACATCTCATAACAGTTCCGTCTGTGCACCGCCAAGCTGAATGCATTTCTTCAGTCGGGATGGTACAGATCGGCAAACTTTGGCGCATACGCCCACTGGAATTTTATAAAATGCTAATTTTATTCTGTCCATAAATTCTTGAGGGTCCTTCGCCCTACTTCCATAAACATCTTCTTTCAGAACACCCCAAAGAAATAAGTCAAGCGGAGTTAAGTCTGGTGACCTAGCTGGCCACTCAATGGCACCTCTGCGGCTGATCCATCGTTTCTTGAAACTTTTATCCAGCCAAGCGCGCACTTCGGTAGCGTAGTGAGCTGGGGCTCCGTCATGTATGAAAACAAGGTCCTCGGTTGCGATTTGCGGGTAGACATTCACAGATAAAAGTTCCAAATAGCTGGTTTTATTGACATTTCCGTCAAAAAAGAATGGACCAACGATGCCTTGTGAACAAATTCCGGCCCAGACACAGACTCCAGGGGCGTTGACCTCTTTGTTAATCATGACATGTGGATTGTCTTCAGACCAATAAACACAACTATGGCGATTAACATGACCATTGAGCTTGAAAACCGCCTCGTCGGTCCACAAAATGCGATCAAGGTCCAACGCACTGCTTTCCACCATGTCCATAAATGTCTCACAAAACTGGATTCTGCGATCGAACTCATCATCAGAGAGTCCATGGATAAGACGGGGCCGAAAGGGCTTCAAGTTAAGCTCCTTGTAAAGGCGCCAAACGGAAGTATGAGGAATGCCCAGATGAAGGGAAGCCCTTCGAGTTGACTTCAGGGGGCTCCTGGATACCGCAGCGCTTAATGCAGCTTTCTGGTCCCCACTTGTGGCAGACTTTGGACGACCCGGCCTCAGCCGTTCCGCTACATTGCCAGTGTCTTCGAATCGGGAAACAATATCAGCCATCGTCTTGCGAGTAGGAGGTATTGAATCGAAATAATTTTTCCACTGGCGTGAGACTTCGGCATAATTTCCGTATTTATAGTAAAGTTTTACAACACAGATTTTTTCAAGCATAGATCGTCGTGGATAATCCATGGTATAAACAGTATATATTTATAATAACCTGAAATATTAAAAACAGCGATAAACAACCATTGCGAAATATTACGCCAGAAGATATTGATTGACAAAGTCTGGGTATTTACTTCTGAAACACCCAGTATATAAATGTATATACAATAATAAAGTTGCGGCAACGTCGAATAAACACAACAGCCGAAAACAACAAGAGATCACACGATACACTGCTACAATGTATATAAGCTTAAACCAGCCCCGAGTGGGTGCACGACAATGTAAACGGCCAGCAGCTACACGTGGCCGACGTTCGCCAATAAAACAAACCCGCCCGCTGGTCGGTGCGGCAAAATTTTAGGAGCCAAATATAACGGCGCTCGGGCCCTGTTTCCTCATAGGGATATCGGCGCATTTTTGCCGATATCTCGGTATCTAAAATCAGCAGGCGGTCGCAGCAGGACCAGAATAATGCCCTGGCAGACCAGCTGCTGGAGAAATTAAAATCTTAGACGTATCTCCCACGACAGGCCCGTTAGAGGCAGAGTTAGGCATAAGAAACCCAAAATTTTAGTGTCTCGATTAGGTTTAGAGGATCCTGAGCGGACCCATTGGGGTGGGCGGCCCCGGTTCTGGACTAAACGGTTAGGGTGGAACCCGATAAGTGTACCGGCTCAAAAATCCGGGGGCTTTTGGTTATTTTAGGTGCCCTTTAGGACACAGAAAATTGGGTCATTAGAAACAGAAAGTTCTGGGGTCCATAAGTATTTAGGGAACCAAGTTTTTTGACCCGCCGGGACAATTCGACACCCCTAGAGAGTCCTTAATATGGTTTGGTCGTCGCCGTCGTTCCCCTAGGTTTAGAAGAAATTCCAAAATTTGGACTTTTGGCTTTGCACCCTAAAATAGTGTCTTAGGAAGTTTGTATCCGAAATTTCAGCTGCCTTTAGACCGAAAATTTGGTGTATTTGAGCATGATCGGCCTGAGTATCGGAACTTTTAACTCATCCTGAGAAATTCCTGACCCTCTAATTAATTCCTGACATCTCGAATACTAAACACTTGCTATTAGTCCCTCGGCGTGTGCGCTGCGATTAGACTCAGGGTGACCATTTTTTCGTGTCCCACCAAAGGTTCCTATAATATCCGTTGTACCCCGGCCTCTCCGAGCGCACACCCGTACTTCACAACAAATATAATATAATACACACAAAATATTCTATCAATTCATCTTTTCATTGATAGATCGACCGGACACCCCTAACCGCTACTCTTTCTTTCATTTTCGGAGCCAAAATCATCCAGAGCACCTTCGGGCGGTGGAGTGTGACCTTACAAGTATAGCATACGCAAAAATACAATATATTTTACTTCACGTTAACAATAACATTATACAACTATCATATCAAATGGAAGTCACACTCCACCGGTATCTGGTCGTCCATTCCCCTTGTTCCCTCCGAATTTTGTCGCGTTTCAAGCGTTTTATCCTTTCCATAAAATTTGGGCTGTTACACTGCAATCCTATTTTAAATTAAAGGTGAAATGCAAAGTAGAATGAACACCAGGCTGAATAATGTCTTTGCAGTCAGGTTCCTGTTCCGTTGAAGTCGATTTCAACGAAAGTGTTGAATCGGACAATCCACCTATCCGAACGGACTTTGTCAATAAAAAATGCCTGAGATCAGAAGTTTTCACCGCTCCTTCTAGCTAGTATTTTTCGTATATATTGATTTGACCAATCCAGCCAAGAACATACTTACAGGCCAGTAAACTTAAGATGATCTCTCCAACCATTCATTTTTTGTAGTAATCGTTATCAAATCAAAAATATTTGTTACAGAACACGTACTGAATATTGTTCGTGTTTTCGCTCAACTCAAAAATTAGACCCTGTGTTCAAGAAGATTTTTATGGAAGTTCAATTTACAGAAAAACTGTGGTCTTCGGAGATTGAATTTAGAAGGGTCATTTCTGGCCATATCTGTGATCGGCTCACGATGTATGAGCCGCTAGTGACACGGATTGGCTACCAAGCCGAAAGCTCTGTCCTCTGCAGTCGACTGAACATAGCAGAGGGGCGCCTCCTTTGTGCCTACCCAGGTGCTGGTAAACCAAAATCCGCGAAAGCGATTGTTTAAAAGTACAATAAATAATGGTAGCCGGTTGGTAATAGGATCTTTGGCCGTGTTGTGGCGTATGTCCAAATCATATAGCTTGGAAACAGGGCATGCAGTCCTGGACAGCAGTTTGTTTTCTATCCGTAAAACCGTTTTGTGGCAAATTACTTCCGAGCTGCTTGCAATTTGGATACAAACGACATCATGAGATGACAAAGAACCATTCGACCAAAGGCTTCAAACGAACAAAAGAACTTCGAAGAGCATATACGTGGTTTTTATGCCACTTAAACACCAGTTTTTGTCCAGGACTGTTCTTTCTGGCGAATACCTCAAAGAAAACGCAGTTTTAAAACTTGTCTATAATAGCGGATTGTTAAGCAGTAGTTTCTAGTTGCTGTAGGTGTAACAGTTTTTTAATACCACATCTTTTGTATCTTTGCAGAATTATTAAGCATTGGCTGCTTTGGAAGGTTAACTTGTCACTGGGTAATTACCATAATTGGGTCAAGCATGGTCAATACGATGACCGGGTCACAATATTACCACCATTTCAGGGTTATTCGGTAACAAAACTGTGTCCCAGTTGTATATGTGTTGTATATGTTTATTTCTTACGAAGTGTATGTTTGTGACACATAATATGTTTATGAATTTGTTGTATGTCGGAAAGTAGTGTATGTATGCAGTATCGTTTGTCGTGTGTTTACGTTTCTATGAGCACTTGATGTATGTGTTAGAACTCTTGAACAGGGCCCAGGAGAATTTTGAGACTTAGCTAAGTTTCAGGGAGTTTTATAGGAGAAACGAATTTACAAGAGTTTTATGTGAGCCTAAGGCATAGAATTTAAATATATCGAATTTGAGTGTAAGGGTTGGGTGCCTTAAGCATTAGTCCTACATTAGCGGATATGTGTATGTGTATCTGCTGGATTTTCGAATAGAATATAAAATTTTGTTTATACTTAAGAATTCGGGGAATTTCATAAAAACTTATCCTCTAACGACTAAAATTCACTTAGGTTTAAGAGAGAATTTTAGGGGAGTGGAACCAGAGTAAAACTTGGAAAACTTATTATGTAATTTCGACCGCTTAGACAAATCAATAGGGAGAAAATTAAAAGTAAACCTCTAGCTCGGGTATTTAAACGGTTGCGCAGTTAGATCAGGGCCTCAGTCGGCCTAAGACGCTGCGCAATCAAGGTGAGTACGGTTCAGCCGTTTATGTGCCTTATATGTGTATTATTTGAATTGTGTTGTACTGACAGAAATAAACGAGTTTATTATAAGTGGTGACATACTAAGGCCTTAAGAATTAGCTCATAAAGTAAATATCCCTTGGTGCTCGCATTGGAGTATCGTGTAGTAACGTGCAGTTAGATTGTGTGTAATGTGTTCCCCAAAATTTGAAAAAGAATTTTTAAACCTAGAGGAGGGAGCTAATCCACACATCCAATATTAAAATTTATTTTTAAGTTTAATAAATCGCATCAGTTTTGTTTCATTAGAAAAATTTTAGTGTTTCACAATTGGATGTGTGCAATAGTTCTTATTGGTGTAATCGGAGAGGGGGCTTGCTCAGTTATAACTCAAGTTGCTCACGGAAAACCTTTCATGTCCCCTGCACTAGCCAGGTGATGTAAATCAGCCGTGTACCCGAGGTCACACAACAGTGAGGATGCACTGTCGACGGCGTCCCTGGTAGGCAGTTTCAACCAAGGCGGGGTGTGAGCAACGGGGTCGGTTGGTCATCCTTAAATTGGTTTAGTGCACGTGTTGGACCACTCACTCAAAAACAAAAGACAGACTCAATGTTCTGCTAGCGTGTCCTTTATATATGTGTTCTTTAGTACATAAATACCGTCTGTCTTCGGCTAGGCTCCGGTTTAATGGCCATCATATCATGCTCAAGGGTAAAAAAATAAAATTTTGGATAGGTTCTAAATCCCTGTACCTATTTCTTAAAATATGTTTACTTTATAAACAATTTGTTTGCGAACTGGGCTCCGGTTTAGTGGCCATCCAGTTTGACTTTGCTTGGGTGTATATGTTTTCTCAGGGGAGTAATCCCGTGTAAAATTGGTCTAAAAAGGTTTTTCTCGCGTGAACCCTAAATATGTCGTTTTACCAAATCACATTTGTGTGTGCAGTTTTGGTGTTTTGTGCCTTTGCACTACCGTGTAAAGTTTCCTATCTCAGTTTAAAACTCAACTCAATAAGACCGACTGTAAGTTTAAGCTTATTCCTAGAATTTAAATCCAACGATATTGCAACACTTGCAGATCAAAGAATTATTTTAGACTCGTCTATACGAGAAAAATGGCTATACCTTTTAATGAAATTTTGCTAAATTATGTCTTATAAAATTGATCTTAATGTGGATAAAATACTATCGGTTTATTCAAATGTCTATATCTTTTACTGAAATTTTGTTAATTTATGTCGTGTAAAATCCATCTTAATGTGAATAAAATACTATCCATTTGTACTTACAACTCATGGAGGTGGCAATATTTTAACGTATTCCTAGAAAAGAAACCCAACGGACCTTTTTTTGTTGACGTGGGTTCCCTAGGTTGACCCACAAGGATAATTTATGTCCTTGTGGGTCTGTCGTTTCCTCTTGCCTTGTTGAATTATTTTTTGACGACATACGAGGGGTTTTAAGTCTCGTATGCGCCGCTAAGTTATAAAAAATTTGACACACAGGGGGTATCATGTCCCTGTGTGCCGTTTACATGTGAATAGAATAGACACACAGGGGGTGCAGTGTCCCTGTGTGCCTCAACATATTTTTGAAATGATCACGCAGGGGATTTTATGTCCCTGCGTGACCTCGGCTCCTCTAAAAATGTATATACAATATATGTAAGTAAATATATATATGTTTATATATGAAAATACATAAAATATATGAAATGTACATAAAATATTGTATAGTACAGTATACAAACGTCACAAGCAGAATTGCTGCTTGGCTGTTTGTTGTGTCTAGAGAGTTAATAAAACGTTGTTATGAGCCTGTTGTATGAGACAGTTGTATGAGCTAAGTTGTTATGAGCTTGAGTATAACATAAAAATTTTTTTTAATTTACTGCAGAAGTGTAGCGGGTTTAAATGTAGAAAACAAATAAAACAAATAAAATTTAAACATAATTGCACAATGTATATACGTGTATATATGTGAATTGCGTATATGTGTATATATATATGTACGTGTACGCACTTATGATATATATGTATGCATCGTATTTGTATGAGGTATATCCTAGCTAGTCCAAACCTGGGAAATTAAAGCCGGGACCTGAGCCGGGGGCCGCGCTCACTTGCCGGGGGGGGGGTGCTGGATTTTGCCGGAGGGCCCAATTTTTTTTGCCGGATTGTGTCGCCTTTAGACGTTTATGTTTCTCAGCAGATGGCTTTGAGCCGGGGTACCCGAATATTTGTCGGGGTGTAGGCGCCGGGAGTACCTAAGTGCCAAAAACTCCACCTCACTTTGGACTATCCAGATATCTGTATATAGCATTTTTATACAAATAATACACCGTGTGTGGTTGTATAAATGGGAAATCGTTGCGAATAGAACCGCCGGGAACACGACGGATTTACTTTTGGAAGCTGCCGCTGTAGTGATAGATTTTTTATTTTTATTTCTGAGATAAATAAGGTTAATATCTGTTTTTATTCAGAGATATGAGGCTCAAATTTAACGTCAACAAAAATTATTTAAGGGTTGTGAGGGTTTTAGGGAACCGAGCAACGACTTCCAGATAGTTCAGTGGTTTGCGTGAACAACTTTCACGGCAAGTCCGCTTGATCACTGGCGCCAGCTTGAGTTTGTCAAACATTGTCAATGCAAAAATTAATTCGGGCATAAATGGTTCAAGTAAAATCGCAGTAATTAGTTCTGATTTGGCCGCTAGTTAAAATGGCATGGTTTTTTTGGTTTTAGGGTTCAATATCATGTCTGTGAGACCTACAATTAATTTGTAAAATATTTGCTATAGCAAGTGACACAAATTATAAGCAACCGTTGAATATCTCGCATGATATTTGCACTCCAAAAATAATTTAAAGACTGGATTTTGACCAAGATTTTCTCTTTAAATTTAATGATAAATTTAGTGTCTACCTAGTTTAGGTTGGTTTGGTAAACGAATTAATATACACAGTATTAGATCTTCCTGTTATGCCACTATTGAAAATTACTATGCAATTATTTTTGTTGTATAATGTTCTTAGTGTGTATTTTGTTTGTGTGTTTTATGTTACACTGATCGTGGAATTCAAACTCCTAACAACCTGTTGTATTGTGTACGAATGATGGTTGTCTGTGAATGGTAATTGTGGATTGCGTTGAACGCTCAAGTATCTGCAAACGTAATTGTTGGCCAAACATGCTACTCTTCCTCCGGTCGTAGCAAATTGGCCAGCATCTACTTCACAACATATCCCGAAGGAACATTTTGGTATTCACGGTGGTTTGTGCAATTACTGCGTGCGTATATTGTGGCCATGGTATATCTATCCGGAAGTTGTAAACTTTTATAAAGAACGATTACCGTGGTTTCGCATTAGTATGGCGCAGCATGGTGGTGGTGGTTAACAGTACGTTGGTTGATTGGTTTCAAGGTGGTAAACTATAGACAATGATTAAAAAAGACTATTTCGTTAAAAGAAGACCCTGACTGATATAATTTATTGCCGTATGATGAATGATTGCTTTGATTTGTTAGTAATTGAATTTTGGGTGAAGGGTTGCATTTTATTGATTGTTGTTTGCGATGTGGATAATGGCATATTAACTAAAGTTAAGAAACTTTACGGACAAATTTTAACGCGTAGGAGGGGGTAATGTAACGAGGTTTTGCCTTGGGAACAAATTCCCTTATGTGAGCCCGGGGGGACGTATTAGGTCGTAAACCCAAAAGACACCGGGCCGACGCCCTTAAATCCACTTCACATGGGCTAATTTGGTTCCCTTAAGTACTGTTTGTTTGTTTACCATCTGTGCAATACATTTATTGTGTGTTTACGGGCTACATTGTTGTTATGAAATATTGTATACAAAAGTATATGTATTGTATATGTTTATTTCTTACGAAGTGTATGTTTGTGACACATAATATGTTTATGAATTTGTTGTATGTCGGAAAGTAGTGTATGTATGCAGTATCGTTTGTCGTGTGTTTACGTTTCTATGAGCACTTGATGTATTTCGTATTGTGTTGGAACTTTTGTACAGGGCCCAGGAGAATTTTGAGACTTAGCTGGGTTTCAGGGAGTTTTATAGGAGAAACGAATTTACAAGAGTTTTATGTGAGCCTAAGGCATCGAATTCGAGTGTAAGGGTTGGGTGCCTTAAGCATTAGGCCTACATTAGCGGATATGTGTATGTGTATCTGCTGTATTTTCGAATAAAATATAAAATTTTGTTTATACTTAAGAATTCGGGGAATTTCATAAAAACTAGGTTTAAGAGAGAATTTTAGGGGAGTGGAACTAGAGTAAAACTTGGAAAACTTATTATGTAATTTCGACCGCTTGGAGAAATCAATAGGGGAAAATTAGCAGTAAACCTCTAGCTCGGGTATTTAAGCGGTTGCGCAGTTAGATCAGGGCCTCAGTCGGTTTCAGAAGCTGCGCAATCAAGGTGAGCACGGTTTAGCCGTTTATGTGTCTTATATGTGTATTATTTGAATTGTGTTGTACTGTCAGAAATAAACGAGTTTATTATAAGTGGTGACATACTAAGGCCTTAAGAATTAGCTCATAAAGTAAATAGCCCTTGGTGCTCGCATTGGAGTATCGTGTAGTAACGTGCAGTTAGATTGTGTGTAATCTACGGTGGGACTAAACACCCCTAGGACCACGTAGGTTACATAATCATATATACTATTCTTGAATGTATTTTATTATTTTAATTAATATGTATTGATATGGCTAATTGATCCTTAGTATAAATAATGCATCGTTTACGTTATAAAGGATCCCCATGTGAAAGTTTTGTCCACCATCAGTGTCTCTGCCACCATCAAATATATGGTGTCTTTGACACCGTGGTGTTTGTGATTGTATTTTCAGATAGTATACATAGGTAGTGTAGTTATGTAATGCAGTGTAGTATGTAGTATAGTGTAGTTATGTACTGTAGTTATCCCATAAAATTTATATGGTGTAAGCTACACCATGCTGTTATTTACACGCCTTATATAATTTTTTGACTTTGACACCTTCAGTAATAAACAGTAGGTAGATTTAGCCACTATAACTAAGTTGATGGTGTCCGGTACACCATCTGTTGCATTCTACAGTGTAGGTATATACCGTATACCATTGGATGGTGTGGTCTACACCATGGGGGGCAAAACTTTGACATGGGGTCCTTTATAACGTAAACGCCGCATAATACAGTACTAAAAAATTGGTGCACTAGGGTTGGTCATATTTGGCAGACTTATATTCCATGCAGGCTTCAAGAGTGGTCTATGTATATTTTTCGGCAGCTAAATCTGATTCTTTGTTTATGTTGGGTCTACCGCGGTTATTTCACGTTTTTCAGTGAGTTTAGGAATGACATAATTGATTTCCAGAAAATAGCCTATCTAGTTGTTTGGTTATGTACTGCTTTCAGTGCATTCAAAAAACTCTTTGTGGGTTTTCGGTATGCTGAATATATACAATGCTGTGGTCGTCAAGAAACCAATACTGTACCATACATTTCAGAGCATTTCAAGGGGTTTTAATATTGAAATTTAATTACTAAACAGTTTCTAATCATGCAAAACTTTTATAAATCACTTCAAATTTATTCCCGAACAATATTTTGATGGATTTGAACAAATAAGCGTCATTTACGGGAACAATCACTGATAAGCTATAACACCTTTTCGTTTATGACGTCACAGTTACATAAATTTTTTCGCGAGTGGAGTGGTTTCAATCTTAGTGGCGCGTAATAAACCCAAATTCCAGGTTCCAAGGCTGGAAGCATAGATAATAAAACAAATTTCAGGCAATATACAATTTTGAAGTGTGGTTAGTGAATGCCGTGCCCAAAGACAATAGCTCCGAAGAACTGCAATTTAATTCTATACTAAAGAAGCTTATTGAAGCTGAGTACTAAAAAGATAGGATTTAGTTAATTCCTGCATCAAGTTAATTCCTGTATCAAGGGCGGTACGTCTGACCTCAACAATCTTCTGATATATTTTCTATTCAATATTTTCCGGTTGTAGTTTTATAAGCTTTTGATACTTTGAAGTCCCGAATCCGACTGGAAATTTACCGATTTGTTGAATTTTCTTGTGGTACCGTACATCGACAGCAGCACGAATCGAACGAACCGACCCTGCACATATAAATGGAAAAATTTAAGCCGTGCTCTAACATCACCTCTCTTAGATAAGTTAATGCCTTGCGAAGTTTATCCCTTTATGTCCTGAAATAAAATATATTTCGAGTATCAATGAACAATTACTGGTCGCCGCGAGGTATCGAACCCCAAACGCTTGGGGAAAGTCACGTTTACTAGCCTTAGTATTCCAACTAATACTAACTACAATATAATTCTAACTAGCGTATTAATGCTTTCGCCAGCAGTTAAATTATATTTCGTGATCACTGCAACTACAAATTGTTCTAAGGTAATTGGTTGTTGTCGAACAATTGGAGGCGTTAATGCGGCGTTCACGTTATAATGTCCCCAACGTTTGGAACCTATTTACCCCTCACAGTGTCAGACACACTGTTGACAACAGGGTGTCTTAGACACCCCCATGTTTTTAATAAATTTTTTCAACGGTAGCTAGTTACGCGTATTACCACTTGCCGACAGTGTCAGGCACACCGTGTCTTCTGGCAGTTTTATTGACAGTGTTCGGAATTATTTGAGCAATGTTCATATGGGCTAGATACAAATATCGAGAATTTAGGAAAAACTCCACAGGACAGTTGACTAATAAACCGCATTAGCTACAGACGGTGTCCGTTATAGTTAATTCGCGCCAAATTGGTAGCTAAGGGTGTGTACGACACTGTCTAGAAAAAATTTAGTAGCTAAGGGTGTGTCGTACATCCTCGGCATTTGATTTACAGTATGGGTGTCACCCTGACTGTCTATACGGTAGGGTCGCGACTACAGGGGGTCAAAAGTTCCAAACAGCGGGGACATTATAACGTAAACGCTGCATAAAGGGATAAACATGCGGCATACTAAATTTTGCATAAATCCAAAAGGATAACGATTATTTGGATTCCACATTAGAGGTAGTATAACTTGCCCAAAACAACCGCGCAGAGAAATTGATCTTTCAATCAAAGTCTTTACTCAGTATTTTCTAGACGCTTTCCACTAATTTCTTTCGAACAGGCAAAATATGTTGAACATTAAAATTAACGAATGGTGTCCCAAACAAAATCCACATTCAGCAATTTAAATATAATAATCGCCCTGAGTCGCGCGCACTCACACAGGCTACATATTTGAAAATGTTGCATGTCTCAAATTAAGCATGTTTATGTAACCTACATATACATATATGTATGTGTAAAGTGTATCTGTGTACAATTAACACAATACCAACCAAACGTTGATATCGGCACTTGTCAACCTCCCTTCTGGTTCAGAGATCACGATACGGGATCCGTTAAGTAAATTATAGAAAATGGAGAGCTGGAGTCGATACAAAGGATACAGAGCTATTGTAACGCCACTTAACAAAAGAGACCAGCGAGTCAGAGTAAAGACTGGGAAAGCAAAAAGTGGGCTGTAGGACACGGGCAAGAGGCATAACAACACACGAACCATGCGGAAACGATGCCTCATTTTGGAATTTGTTCTCGGTTCGTTAACATGAGCAAGGCGTTTAGGTGGAAAATTATGGAAACTATAAAGACTGATAATAATAAGTATTAGAATTAACAAAAATAGGTACTTTGGCAAATTCATTTAATCAATAGGTGATCGGTAGGACCCCAAAGCACCGTTCCATTCGTTCCGACATGTTGGATAAAAGTAACAACAATACGAGCACTTGAGGCAAACATGAAAACTGTCAGGAATACATTGTTAATTGTACTGTTTTCGAAAAGCGGTGGGAGCATACAGAGTTATCCCACTATAGAACTGATAGGGTTGACATAAGGATGTTCCTTGGGGCTCGTTAACTTCTCTATTATTGGGTGAATAGAGCGACCGGATTTTAATATTTCTCAACAAAGCTAAAAAGCAGAAAAGCAATATCAGTATATCGTCGTTCACAGAGAAATGTGGACACTTGCTAGACATGGTCAGCAGATACACACGTGTGTATCAAAATAATATATTCGACAGTATATAACGACCTTCGTGAGTTGTTACGCACAGCGGGTTCTGCGTAACAAGTTTTGTACGTTGTTACGCATAAGCACTTATATGTAACAACATTGCTAAAGTTGTTACGTCTTGCTCATTTGTTAGGATCTAAGATGCTAAGTGCACTCGTAGCTTTATTACAACATGTAAATGTGTTGTTATATATGCCGCAATAGGTTCTAAAGAACCCCAGGATGTAGTCTATCTGCATTTGCTTGATTACGCATTGCTCCCAAGACATCAAGAATGGCCTACATGATACACGCTCACAGCGCGAAAGGGCATGACGTATCCGTGAAGAGCAGAGTCACATCCTGCTTAGGGCGTGCACCAACCAGATTATCAGGAGCCCGATACCGCCATCTGATGTTCCGCACCTCCCCCAACCTCTCCGTCCAGAATGGCTGACCCCCTGGTAAGGCCGGGTTTGCAGTAGGTTCAGGGTCAGCTACGGAAGTGGCAGATAATTCAAGCAAGGAGGACCACGGGACTACATCACGGGTGATAAATATTTAGGAAGTTATAATTTTCCGCAGTTTTGCTAATGGGAGAACAACTGCTAGATGTGCCTACGAAGATGGTTAAAATTAAAAGCCGTTTAGATTTGAACTGCAAAATCGATCGGGATTGGCATTTCTCAGTTTGAAATTTGTTGACTTAATTGGCTTGCAAGGTGAATGTGTTTTTAAATCGGCCAATCCGAAGTGGCTTTTATCCAACTTAATTTAGAGCCAAAAATGTCGTTTCAATTCGGGCTTTCAGTACGTTGTCAAAACGCGGCTTGTTCTCAAAGTTTTATCGAGAAAATATATTAAAACTTTATAATACCGCAAGTATGCCAAATTGAGCCAATTTAAACAGTCAAACGCAAACGAGAAACTATGTTCGGCAGCTCACCACAAGCACGATTCAAAATGATATTTGTGGCGTTAAATGAAATTAGGCCAAACCCGTTCAGAATTGGCCGATTTAAAACGGCATTTCGCGCAGCAGGCCGATTTAAATCGACTCGTTTTAAATCGGGAAAAGTGAAACTCGATCGGGCTTAACACTTAAAGTAAAACGATTTTAAAGTTTAACCATCTTTATGAGCACATCTTGCAGTAGTTGCCTCATTATCAAAATTGCGAGAAATTATAACTTCCTAAATATTTAGCCCTCGTCTTAGTCCCTGTGGTCCTCCCTCCTGGCTTGATCCATCTACCACCTTCTTGAGACCGACATACCTCGCGTACATATGGTTTACACATATTTATTGGCATGATGTGTACACATACATTATTTAAATATATTAGTATAGAAAATGTAATGTCGAACTGCACTAATTGTTGATATATATTTATGAAAGGGCAATGTTGCCTCAATTTTCTCATAGTAAAATTAATGATTTTTGTATGATACGTAATATATCTCTTATACCTTATGTAAATTTTAAAATGTGACATTGGTCGGAACAGGAAGTTTCAAATTTATCCTACTTAATATTAAATAAACATAGTGGAATATGTAGGAAAATCCGTATTTGACGTGGCTGATTATATTTTTAATTGGACTCATACAATACTAATTTATAGAAACAGCCAAACAGTAAATTCTAGTTTATAAAAGCAGCGAAGAAACGTTTCATACTATATTTCAATTAAATGTGGTCAACGATATATTTCTAAATTCAGCAATGCGTCTGCCACAAAAAGCTTTAATTATTTTAAGTTTGATCCTAAAATCGCGAGACATTTCAAAAACTGTATTGTACAAACGAGCTGGACGCAATTGTGATATTGTTTTGGCCGTCATTATTTCTACATTCAAAACTCCGCAGATGTTATAAACATCGGAATCCCATAATCTGCAGGAATTTCCGTCCCAGTTTTACAGAATGCACATTTTGGCTAGGCATAAAATTTCGTATAAATATAATCGCGTTCGTATTGATCTACATGTTCGCTTGAAAAGGTTGAATTGATCCTCAATCATTGAAGAATTATCACTTGCGTCGCCAACGATCAAACACATTTAATGTCGTAATATCCAGATTTTCCATGTGCCGTCATTCCCATAAATGTTCGAACAGCCAACATGTATATAAATTTATGCAGCTCCCAAATGTACAATCACTACAACAACAATGAACCAATTTGTGGATGATGTATTACATACAGTTAGCAGCTCGTATTGAAATTTTCTGGATTTATTTACCTCTTCCTGAAATTTCCAAAATTGGTTTTTGTGTTATATACGTTTGTTTGCCAAGCTGTGGAGTGCTCGAGTGTAAAAATGGCATTTGAAATCTTACAATTATCGGAAACTTGTAATTATTAAATATAAAAATTTATGTTATGGTCCTCATAATAATCA
This sequence comes from Trileptium ribeirensis, assembly GCA_030248225.1. Taxonomy (NCBI): domain Eukaryota; kingdom Metazoa; phylum Nematoda; class Enoplea; order Enoplida; family Thoracostomopsidae; genus Trileptium; species Trileptium ribeirensis. The sequence goes on from JASANE010026423.1 coordinate 48,497, forward strand.
CTATTATATATTTTCAGAATAAAATGCGAGAAAAGAAACAATTACAAGGGAAAAATTTGATAATTATTGATGAAATTCTTGTAGCGAAGCGAGTCCTAATGTGTATAAAACTTTTCAATATTTCTCGATGGCCTTGTGTAATGGTTAGCACTCGGAGCCTAGGACTTCACTTACTACACAAATAAAATAAGCACCTAACTTAATATTACTAAGATAAATAATAGTACGGCAATAAGGTAACGAATTGTTGAATTGACAAGGTGGATCTAGGGATCCGATTAATAAATTAATATTAATACTCGAACAAACTTTATGAACCACAAGGTGGATCCGTCGATCCGGCCTAAGCTTTGACTTAAGCTTAGCTCAACCTAGTCAATATATTTTATCGGAGCACCCCTGTGCTCTCAAGTAAACAAATTTTCGGAGCACCCCTGTGCTCTCAATAGAAAATTTTAGGAGCAGCCCTCTGCTCTCAAGAAGAAATTTTTCCGGAGCAGCCCTCTGCTCTCAATAACCAAAGAAAATGTGGAGCACCCCGTGTGCTCTCAAAGACCCACTAGTATATGGAGCACCCCTGTGCTCTCAATAGTAAATTTTCGGAGCAGCCCGTCTGCTCTCAATAAACCCAAAGTTTTCCTTAAACTCGGAATCAGCGCTAAATCTTAGCTTTATGTAACTACTGCCTAGCTAGACCAGTGTTAAATAACAAGGTGCCGTATGGCTTGTAAGCTAAGAAATAAATTAGACAATAAACGACACTTACTCTGAGATCTCCGATCGCGACTGACTCTGCAAACTAACTGCTGCAGCTAACTCTGCAGTCGATGGCAGCAACTGCCTCGCTGATCGAACAAAATCTGAGTTTAAATACCCTAGAATCTGGGCTGGCGAGGTCTAGATAGTCAGCTGTAATTCTTAGAAATTGAATAAATTTTAAATCGTTGCTAAAAATATCTTTAAAATAATTATTACCACCCAGCAACAACACACCAAGCTTGACATTTTAAACAAATATTATATGCTGCAGCATTTTCAATAATACAGTAAATCAAAAGTTTTTCGCGACAAAAAATCCTGAAGCTATTAGACACGTTTCACAAAATCTTTACAGTTGCTGCTGCAGATCAGCATCAAAAATAATAATTAAAATAATTATAATTTTAAAGTTGATATTTTAATTACGACAGAAAAATTTGCTTAAATTCGACGCCCTATACGGGCACCTTGTAGACTATAACAAATCTCGCAAATCGCAAGAACCGATGTAAAAATTGGTAAAATATATGCCAAATACTTATGTTTATCTCAAATTCGCGAGCACCGCAACGATAAATCGTAGACTTCCATAATAATTCTTCAATTTTGGAGCCGCCGATCGTGTCTGAAGAAATAGTTTTAGTGAGTCTAAAACCTGCAAAAAGCTCCAATAAGACTACGTTGTCACTTTAAATCCATCGTCTTACAGTAATGCTTGCAAAAACTCTATGCCTTTCCGCCGACATTATGTGAAAGGTTGAATCTGATAAGAGGTTATACACATAATGACTCACAACATACGAAACAATGAAACTTATATTTTACAGAAATAAAACTCTAGAAACTTCAAGATATCAGCTGCACTTTTTTCCGCAGATGTCTGTCCGATACGAGAAGGATTCAGTCTTCCACGTTCAAGTTACCATTTGCAGTCAGTGTAATGCCGATAAGTATACTTATAGCTCAGATTTTTTATACAAAAATATTAATGTTAGTACTCCGCGGTACCTGCAGCAAAATACCGATCATCAACACATTGTTTAGTTTATAAACAATTCAATAAAAATGTTTCGTTGTTTGACAACAGGAACATATATCAGTTTTTTTTGTAAAATTTTTTTCATGTGGCAAATCTGGTTTTTTATCAACTGCAGTAAAACAAAAACAATAAACATTAAAATCAATTTAATTGATCATCTATCATGTTCATTTATTTGTGACATGAAACTTCGGACAGGTCAGGTAGGTGGAGCACGGAGAAATGGTCTCCCCTTCTCATTTAGCGTTTTCAAAAATTTAGTGCATTCCCAATACCATTTTAGAACAATTTTCTGTCGTTGAGTTCCACAGAGAGCATTTTACCAGCTGCACATTTGTTTCGTATTTTCAAAACGTTTGCGATGAAGCGAATAACTCAGACACACTTTGTTACACCATCCCTGACATTTATGGCGAGGCCTCACGAGCCAAGGATAAAGTATTTACTGCTTGTAGGTAAATAATTTAGTGTTGCAATTTCATTCATTTCACTAAACGTTATACAGCCAAATCAAAAATTACATAAAACAACGTCCATTCAAAACAAAAAAACATTGTATGATAACAAGGTGCCTATACAGGCGTTTGAGAATTGACTTGTCAATAATATGCCAGTAATGGAATCCATTTGAATGTGATGGTGGTGCTACAATTTTCATATAACTGGACAATAATGCATGTGCTGCACTTAAATAAAATTTTCTCTTAATTTTTTTCGTTTGGTTCAAAAATTACATCTCCTTTTCTCCGGAAGCCGTCAACCCTAGAAAGTATGACAAACTCAGATCTGGGGGAATCGTAACAACGGAGTCTAAACGGACTGTGTTAGTAACTACATCTCCCAGCTGCTGTGGTACCCCGTCTATCAGCAACTGATGTTTCTGGTAGCTAATACTTACAGTACCTAGTTGCTGCAAAACGTCTACGTCGATGATTACAGAATTGGTACAATCATCTGAAACGAAAACATGGAAATTAAAAATTCGATTACCGATTCCCAGAGCAACTTTAATAGCTCCTTTCATCGGCAAATTGTGACCGGTTATGCCAACTGCACAGGTCCAAGGCACCGATACCAAGTCATCTTCTGAAGATCCTAGACTATTGAATGTATCAGAAGACATTATTGTTATGTTACTACCGGTATCCAAAACACCGGTAAACTGTTTTCCATTTAATGTTACCTTAATTTATGACGCTGCTTTACCGACCCTGAATACGGTTTCAGCAATCGCTGTAATTTCCTTTTGGTTATTATTAGGTTGGTGTGAAACCTCGGCAAAACGGCAGTTCACATATCTCAATAGTTGAATGTTGCGGCTGGACGTTGACAAACTCCCTAAATGGCCTGTCACAATGGAGTGATATAGGGCGGACGTCTACCGATTTACTACGTGTTCTATATCTTACTGGCTTTTCCGACATCTCTGTGTTCCCGATCACCGGGTAGGGGCCTGAACAAGGGCAGCAACAACTAATACACGTGTTAAATTTTTTCCAACATACGTGCAAAAGACACAAAAGAATTATTATGATAACAAGGGCAGGCACAAGATACATGACTTCGCTAGGTACGTCCATGTCGTCCTGCATCAAGTACTGCAACTCACGCTTTAACCTTTGATCGCTTAAAGCAGAGTGATACTTAACACCTTTCAATTTACTCCAGGTAGGTGGTGCGATAACCCAGAAATTAAAATTAATTTTCCCAAACTATTGCATGAAATCCTCGAAATTTTGTAGTGGCCTATAACTAGACATTAATACCTAATCCCCTACAATTTACATGGAAAAATTCGAATGTGCAAAGAACATTACAAAATGCTCTGGCACCTCTAAATTTCGACCTTGATAACTTTGCCACCAGGCTGAATTCGTGTAACATGCATGTACTCTTCAGATGCCCTGACTAGAATACATACACGTGTACTTTTAATCACAGTTTCTGGAGAGTATTGTTTAATGTCAAATGTACGAGCATCGTTAACAGTTGAATTTTTCAAATCGTGATGACAAGTATCGCTAATACTTGTGGGTAGGGCACCACGGTCACAAAACCACAGTCCTGTTGTTTTGTGACACCCTTCAGATTTTACCTCATGAAAATATCCTCTGTTGAGAGTCTTATCATATGTAATATATTGTGGCAACGACAGCCTAGCAGTAACATTTGTATTCTTATTATTAAACCCTACGTTAACCACCCGCATAAGCGGTAGGATATTCTCCACCCGTATGCGCGGTATTTCTAGTATAACACCAAACCTGGTGTCTACAATGTCCATTAAGACTGGGTACGCCTTAACGAAATGATAAAATAAACTTGGATCATGCACGTATACTGTATCATGCAATGTAATTTCTTTTTGTACTAATAGCCTTATTTGTGAAGCTGTCAGTATGTCAGCAGAAAGCGTTCCGCTGTTACTAGCTAGCACCATGGCTTTAATTATATTGCGGACCTCATTCAAAAAGAAATTTGTTTGAGCCATAAAATGTGTCCACGCTACACGCTTCATGACAGTGCACTCTAATGATACTGTGGTTTGTTCTATATATCGGACAATATCATGCGTTATTGCAAAAATTCTCTCTTGATTCACGGTTAACTGTTGAATCTGCTCCGAATCTTTAATAACTTGTTCCCCAAAAACCCGAACAGAATTTTTAACGCAGTAATCTTTGGTGTTAAGTGCGACATTTGTATACTGTTAGCTATCCCCATGCCGATGCCTGCCACTGATGCGACACCAGCAAGGGCTACACCAATAAAACGTTTTTGTCTTCTCGGCTCAATAAATGTACACGCAAACGGTTTATCCGTACATATGCTTTGCAGTAAAGCCTCATAGAAAGTAGGGTCTATCGACTCTTGAAAATTTCGACTAAATTTAGTTAATGCTTTTCGTGACTCCTCGTGTAATATTTGATGACCAGTGCAATTACAGTCCTTTGGATTGACTGAAAATCGCACTATATTCTTACAGGCCTCATGTTGTTCGTGCCTAGTATGCATTAGTATCGGTACATACACTGAATCCGAGGCCGTCATTACCAGGCCTTCTGGGACAAACCCAACTCCCACCGATGGGAACAGATGGGGATGAAGTTTATTCAACGTTTTGGTTAATGCTAGTTCTGCTGGTGACACCATTAAAAACAAGAACATTAACCCCAGAAATAAATATGAAAGCTTAGATGGTGTGGTCTTAGTAGAAAGTTTCATTTTATTAGACGAACTGTATTCATTAGTAGCAGTTTTGTCTTGACTCTCTTGCTGGAGGGTGGGCTTCTTTAGTGAAACCATGCCTACCAACTGGGGATAGGCTTTTTCAACAAGCAATGAGTTCTGCTTACTAAGAACCTCAAGTTGGCTACGCAGTTTGTCAATCTCATCCCGGTCTTTATTATGATTACAAGGTGCCTGCAGCGGCTCAGTTGCAACCTGCCCCACCGTAGTGGTGGCCACAACGCTAGTATTTTTCGGACGACTTGCCATAGGGCCTACGTTTGGAATATTTGGACGAGAGCCCGGTGGCAACGGTCGTGGAAAATTTTGTGAGAAATTGCCTCGAGGCTGCATATTAAAATTGGAAGGTCGGTTATTTTGCCGAGTGGCATTATTTTGATTACCTCTTAACAGGCAGCTCATGGCCATGTGACCCATTCGTCCACAGTTATAACACCGTGGACCCCTAGGAGAAAAATTTTCTGATATGTTGTTACCAATAAACGGTCTATTTGGCCGCCTATTTTGATTTGTGCCCAAAGTAGCTGGACGCGAACTGTTATCCCGCCTAGGTCCGTTATTCCTAACCTGTTGTAATGTATTTGCAATTTCCTTTTGATTTTTAGCCAGTAGCTCCATGCCTTGAGCCACTTTGTGCAATGTTTGATCACGAACTAGTGTGTTAGTTGTACTAGCAAAGCTCACTGGTGTGGAGTCAGGTCCACATAAAACTGCTTGCATGTCTAAACGCTGCCCCAGATCTTCAGCCTGGCGCAGTGTATTAGGCATATCACGAAAGACATGCGATTTTATTTCAGGTCGAAGGCCACTGAAAAATCGACTGATAATTTTTCGTTGCAAATTCTCGTCAGTCTCATATGGGTATATGCTCCTACAGGCCTTCTTAATTGCCTTGAGATAGGCAGTCAGTGACTCGCCACTCAATTGCTGGCGCTGTTCAAGCGCCGCTTCGTGGAACAAAGACCACTCTGGTGTCAACAAAGCATTCTTTAACGCCCGCACCAGATCATTATAGTTTCTCTTGGATGCATCCGGTAGGCGGTCATATGTGTCCTTAGCTCTATCTCTTAAGTATGCCGGCAGAACTTTTAACTTCATGTTATCATCAATTATTCTTGCATCACAAACCAAATTAAAATTTTCAAGCCAAGAGTTAAAATCTTGACCAGTAAGATCTCCTCGGAAGGGCTTGATGGTGAACTCATTCTCATTGCCCAACCGAACTCGCTGTGAAATCTCGTCAAAATCATTAGAAAGATCCTTCAGACCATTATCAAGCCTTGAAGCTAGATCTTTTATAACATGGTCAAGCTGACCAATATTTTTCACCAATGTATCCATAACCTCAATTTCAGCTTCTGTCTCAAAAAATGAATTTTCGTCTTCGTCGTCAGTCGGCTCTAAATTAGCCAAATGTGCACTACGTAACTTGTAAACAGCCGTACTTTTGTTAACTTTGAGTAGTACTAGTTTTTTATAGTTCAACCCAAGTTCTTTTAACCCGACTAAGAAAATCGGATCTCGGTGGGACCTCCAACTGTAGCGAAGCGAGTCCTAATGGGTATAAAATTCTTCAACTTTCCAACGATGACCTTGTGTAATGGTAGCACTCAGAACCTAGGACTTCACTTACTACACAAATATAATAAGCACCTAACTTAATATTACTAAGATAAATAATAGTACGGCAATAAGGTAATGAATTGTTTGAATTGACAAGGTGGATCTAAGGATCTAAATAATAAATTAATATTACTCGAGCAAACTTTATGAACCACAAGGTGGATCCTCCGATCCGGCCTAAGCTTTGACTTAAGCTTAGCTCTACCTAGTCAATATTTTATCGGAGCACCCCTGTGCTCTCAACGAGTGAACCAATTTTAGGAGCAGCCCTCACCAAATTTTCGGAGCACCCCCGTGCTTTCAAAGAAAATTTTTGGAGCAGCCCGTCTGCTCTCAATAGCCCAAGAAAATGTGGAGCACCCCGTGTGCTCTCAAAGACCCACTAGTAAATGGAGCACCCCTGTGCTCTCAATAGTAAATTTTGGAGCAGCCCGTCTGCTCTCAATAAACCCCAAATTTTTCTTAAACTCGGAATCAGCGCTAAGTCTTAGCTTTATGTAACTACTGCCTAGCTAGAACAGTGTTAGATAACAAGGTGCCGTGTGGCAGTTAAGCTAAGAAATAAAATTTGAAATAAAAGACACTTACTCTGAGATCTCCGATCGCGACTGACTCTGCAAACTAACTGCTGCAGCTAATTCTGCAGTCGATGGCAGCAACTGTCTCGCTGATCGAACAAAATCTGAGTTTAAATACCCTAGAATCTGGGTTAACGACGTCTAAATAGTAAGCTGTAATTCTTAGAAATTGAATAAATTTTAAATCGTTGCTAAAAATATCTTTAAATAATTATTACCACCCAGCAACAACACACCAAGCTTGACATTTTAAACAAATATAATATGCTGCAGCATTTTCAATAATACAGTAAATCAAAAGTTTTTTGCGACACAAAATCCTGAAGCTATTACACACGTTTCACAAAATCTTTACAGTTGCTGCTGCAGATCAGCATCAAAAGTAATAATTAAAATAATTATAATTTTAAGCTTGATATTTTAATACGACAGAAAAATTTGCTTAAATTCGACGCCCTGCACGGGCACCTTGTAGACTATAACAAATCTCGCAAGTCGCAAGAACCGATGTAAAAATTGGTAAAACATATGCCAAATATTTATGTTTATCTCAAATTCGCGAGCACCGCAATGATAAATCGTAGACTTCCATAATAATTCTTCAATTTTGGAGCCGCCGGTCGTGTCTGAAGAAATAGTTTTAGTGAGTCTAAAACCTGCGAAAGGCTCCAATAAGACTACGCTGTCACTTTAAATCCATCGTCTTATAGTAATGCTTGCAAAAACTCTATGCCTTTCCGCCGACATTAGGTGAAAGGTTGAATCTGATAAGAGGTTATACACATTATGACTCACAACATACGAAACAATGAAACTTATATTTTACAGAAATAAAACTCTAGAAACTTCAAGATATCAGCTGCACTTTTTTCCGCAGATGTATGTCCGATACGAGAAGGATTCAGTCTTCCACGTTCAAGGTACCTTTTGCAGTCAGTGTAATGCCGATAAGTATACTTATAGCTCAGATTTTTTATGCAAAAATATTTATGTTAGTACTCCGCGGTACCTGCAGAAAAATATCGATCATCAACACATTGTTTAGTTTATAAACAATTCAATAAAAATGTTTCGTTGTTTGACAACAGTTACATATATCAGTTTTTTTGTAAAATTTTTTCATGTGGCAAATCTGGTTTTTTATCAACTGCAGTAAAACAAAAACAATAAACATTAAAATCAATTTAATTGATCATCTATCATGTTCATTTATTTGTGACATGAAACTTCGGACAGGTCAGGTAGGTGGAGCACGGAGAAATGGTCTCCCCTTCTCATTTAGCGTTTTCAAAAATTTAGTGCATTCCCAATACCATTTTAGAACAATTTTCTGTCGTTGAGTTCCACAGAGAGCATTTTACCAGCTGCATATTTGTTTCGTATTTTCAAAACGTTTGCGATGAAGCGAATAACTCAGACACACTTTGTTACATAAGTCTAAGATTTATATCTTATGTAAGACATTTAGGCTAAGCTTAAACCCAAGTCGAGCCTACCGCCCCGACACCTCGCACTGAAGGCTTGTTTCAATAAAGCAAGGTTCGACTCCTAAAGGCGTGAATCAATGAAAATACATGTCCCGTCCAATCGTTACTCTTTTGTTACATTTCCTGACCATATGTGCGGTTGATATAAAGCAAATAATAGAAAAAAGTGCCACAATATTTAGCTTGTAAATAGCTTTAATTTAGCATTTCTACTCAGACTACAGTGGAAAATGATTAAAAAGAGTTTGTAACCATGCAATCTGGCTCTCAGCATAAGTTGATCGTTTTCGCTTCGCTTGTAAATGTATATGGGAGACTCTAATCCCGTCAGTTCAGTTTGTCAGTGTAATCCCGACTCTGCTAAGGTGAATTCCCTATTTTCTGATATTAGATGCAAGCTGTCAGTATAAACCTTTACCGAGTTGTGTATATATGTGTGATTCATCGTTAGGTTCAATTGTGTTTATTTTTCTAGGCTTTTTTAATATCTTTTATAGCTTTATACAAATAATTATTAAAATCTCAAATAAAAAATGAAGAGCTGCGGCCCGAAAACTAAGCTTTGCAGGACATTTTAGTTTGAAGTTGTAGCAAAAGGTAGGCTTATTTGGTATCGGCAGACCCGCCGGGATGTTCTGAATCGAGTGGTAAGCTTTTTGAAATTAAATTTACTGTATATCATGTAAAAATTGCATTTTTTGAATTGTTTAATCCCGACACTTGTAGTATATTCCCGACACTAGGTCGGTTTATACCCGACACAATAGTTTAATCACGATAGTTCAGTTTAAATAACTCAAAACTATCTTAGAAACGAATAATCCTCTCTGATGGGGCATTTTTGACATCTGCTGCAACGGAAATTGGTCCCTTTATCTGTTAAGATTCCTTTTCCTTTCATGTGTAATGCCTAGTAGTTGTACAATCCCTCCATGCAGCATGTGACATAACATGCCTTTTGCATAAGAACGTTCTTGTAAATTCTTATGGCTTAAGGCGTGTTCACACGCTCAAACTTTTTGCTCAAATTTTGAGCTCAAAATTTCAGCTCAAAATTTGATCAAATTTTGATCAAAATTTGACGGTAATTTTTAACGAAAAAATTGCGATATTTCAAAATTTGAGAACAAAATTTCAGCTCAAACCTTTTCAAGTAAAGAATCTTGACGGTGATTGGCTACAGGAATACCTTTGAAAAGTTTGAACAGTGCTCAGACATTCAAACTTACCAAAAATGCAAAAAAGATGCTTTCAAATTTTGAACAAAATTTGATCAAAATTTGAGCTCAAATTTTGATCAAAATTTCAGCAAAAAGTTTGAGCGTGTGAACACGCCTTGAGAATTATTCTAGAAAATTTTGCGAAACGTTTTTGTGAGAAACTGTGTAAAAAAACTTGCATTCTATATTTTTACTATTACGCCTCTTGACCAAAATTAATGTATTACAATAAAATATTATATATGAATTTGTTTGTCTGTACTAAAATATGTGTTGCAAATTTATAAACACGTTCTCGAGACGTTCCAGTTTTGATTTAAACTTTCACTTTCAATTAATTGCGATTGCTGACAAAGTAGTCTTCAACTTCGAAAACCTTTTGTAAGCTACAAAATCTTGTAAGGGTCAAACTTCGTTTCCCGTAAGGCACAGTTCATCCTTCTCTGGTTTGTCGATAGGATCAAAATTTTACTTCTGGGCTTCGAGCTGGGGCCCCACAGTTCCAACCTGGGGGAACCAAAAAACCCTTGTGATATTCCGCGAAATGAACTGGAGGGTAGATGTTCTTGATGTCATTTCAAAATACCTGAGGGAAGACAAAATTTAGCTTCGGTTTATGACCTGAGAGAACTGCTAAAATCATGCGGAAGCTCGAAATTCCTTGTGGTTCCGTTACAGTTCTAAGGTACTAACAATCAGACAAATCTATTGCTTTCTATATTTGTTGCATTGTGTTTTAAGTTTAATATGTGCATATTTTAAAAATTCTATGATATAAATTAATCGCCATAGTTCTTAAGGTGACATATTTGTCACAGCGGGCAATTCAAATGGATGCACTAATCGAAGTTTGTGGCGAAGCGTGAGTTGTTATTGTTTCGAATTGGAAAATTCGTTAGGGACCCGAGCAACAGCTACCATACAGCGTAGTGGCTAGCGTACAAGGCTCGCACCAAAACAATTCAGGTTCAACAGTTTGTTCATGCTGTACGAAATACGCATCAGTTTTAGAAGAAAAGAGTTAATAGAAACGCATCGTTGCACTTCTCATGACATCTATGATATGTTTGTATAACAGAAGGAATAATCGAGTACGTTCTGGTCCAGGCTGTAAATGGTGTCACATAGCTCATATGCTCATTTAAGCTTTTGGATCTTGTGCTGTTTCATTTAGCTCATGAATAAGGATCAAAAAGATCACAGCACGATAATTTTTAAAACAGACGTGGACATTGCTCTACCGTTTTTACTCCACATCATTATAATGCATTAAGGAAAATTCGCACTAGGGGCCGAGCTAGCACAAATAGTGCGTCTTTGCATTCAACTTACGTGTTTTCATATCTTGTCTAAACTACATAACATGCTTGGAGGATGCCGTCTTTGTTTACAACACAGATTTTTATCCCTCACTAATTGTATTGTTGCCAAAAATTGTGCCAGCGGCCCCACCACCTACCCTGAAAAAGTCAGTAGCTGAGCCGGTTTAATCTTTACTTCAGAGTTGTTTAACGTTTCCAAGATTGCAAATAAAGCAAAACGTCAAACGCACTATGCATGAGTCAACTTAGCTGCTGAAAGCTTCTTTTAAAGCTGTTTCTTAAACTACACTATGTACAAAGCGCTGTTAGAAAATAAAACAGTCATTGCAATAGCCAATTTCAAATTCGAAAAATTTCATTGGCTAATACAAAGCGACTAATTGCAAACCAGGTTAATTTCTCTTCGCTAAACACAATGCACCTATTTGCTGTTTGGCCGTGAATTCGTTTGACAACGCATAACATGGCAAGTTTCATTCCGCATTTTTTTGTTTATGTATTTTACGTGTAGTTCGAGAACATTACATGTGATGTGCAGCTTTTAAAACACAGAATGGGGGAATTTTCGTTCGACAATAAATTAAAAATTTTCCACTTCAAACATCAAACGGCCACAAATCGGTTATTGTTTTTGAAGTAATCGCTAATAGGGCAATTTTTTGTTTCTTAACGTTTTGGATGTGTTGCCCAAAACACCAATTTTACGTTCTCTTGTATGTTGACGGATGGCTGGTACGCCGAACCAGCGATCGCCAATCGTTAGTGACAGAAGGGGGCGCAGCTTATGTTTGCTCATGCACTACACTACGTGACCGATTTCTGCAGGACAAGAACAATTCCGAGCAATAACAAGCTTTTCTCCATATTTTTTGCTTAATTCGTTACTGTACCTTTAATAAAACTTAATACGCGCTGGAAGGGAATGCATTTTTAACTTGTTAATAGGTGAAACATCCGGAGGAAACAAATGACGAGCTTTAAACCACATGGATTTCTGCCGTCAAGCCATAGGCATGGATTATGCTAGTCGTTATCAAAATGCTAAGTTTAAAATGACACCCGTTGTCATAACATCAAATGTTACTAGACATGTACACTGGGACTGCTTGGAGATCATTAAACTATCTCACTAACTACCTACCCAAACGACAGTGTTCCTTTATATAACTTGTCGCTGTGCCGTTAAAGTCTTACTGTCGAGATTAAACAATATTGTCGGGATTACCTGTACGTGTGTCGGGATTTTCCTGAAAATTCCTGTATATTTGTGTGCAAATTAAAACGACTTTTAAAATCGTCGGGATTAGCCGAGTCTCCGATATATTCCAACAGATACGGCGACTATGATTGCACCCATCCTCGCGTCAATAGCGAAATCTATAAACAACATAAGCAGCGTAGAGTAGCCTTTGTTTAAAACATCTAATACTAATGTCATGCTTAGTCTGATAACGTAGAAAATATTGTCACAGCCTGGCGGATGAGACAAAAATAAAACAAGATTTTAGTTTCTGTGTAAGTTTAAATATGGTACCTTCTTAATTAGTATAAAAATAAAAGGGAGCGAATATAGCGAGCCTGGTTTCATCAAATAGCGCATAATTGTGCAAAAATGATTTCTATAGTACTGTATCACGCATAAATATTCACCACAGATTGACGGATTTTCGAATTTTTCATTGCTAATTTGACGCGTAGTGAAATGTAGTTGTGCACCTAGCTTTGTGTTTGCGCTGCTCTAACTATCTAGTATATACCTAAATTCTCGCAAACCGACACAAATGTTAGACTTTTGGATTCTGGCTATTTACAGTCACCCAAAATTTTATATTATAACTCTTGCGAGAGGCATGGCATCGGAGAGGCCGCCATGCAGAATCCTCTCATCGACGGCGCACTCTCATTTTCTCAACTCTGGCAGTAAATTGTTTCGCAATGTATGCTGCTGTAATTGTGCAACGTTTTGTGCTGAAACGTCAATAGAGATAACAAAACCTTGGCTGTTCATCATGCACGCAACGTTTATTAACATGAATAGATGGAAAAAATTATATTCCACCAAGTACAATTAATATGTCTATCTGCGGAAAATTATGTATTCGTTTTATCCATTACAATTCAGAAATTTTTCCGATAACACAGCTGTGTGCCTATACAAAATTCATTAAAATCTATATATATCAAACGCACAAATTTGAATATTGGGATGAACGAGATTTAAGGTTAAATCTAGTCTTCCCATTATTTTAACCACCACATTGGTTTTGTACCGCTAAACAGCGCTAACCACCACCATACTATAAAACTAAACTCCTACAGAATTAAACAAACTTTTTCTACAGTATTGAAATAATATTAGAGCGCTCTATATCTTTTATTGCTGGTTGAGACATTCATATGGTCGACTGAAAAGGTCCCAGTGAGTGCTTTGTTTTAAAACTCATTTAGTGCGTTAGAACCCTACTAGCGCTCTATATCTTTTATTGCTGGTTGAGACATTCATATGGTCGACTGAAAAGGTCCCAGTGAGTGCTTTGTTTTAAAACTCATTTAGTGCGTTAGAACCCTACTAGCGCTCTATATCTTTTATTGCTGGTTGAGACATTCATACGGTCGACTGAAAAGGTCCCAGTGAGTGCTTTGTTTTGAAAGTCATTCAGTGCGTTAGAACCTACTAGTTAGTGCAAATTTTTCAAACTACCATGCTACTATAGTTTCATTAGTTTTGAAAGTCATTCAGTGCGTTAGAACCTACTAGTTAGTGCAAATTGTTCAAACTACCATGCTACTATAGTTTCATTAGTTTTGAAAGTCATTCGGTGCGTTAGAACCGTACAAATTAGTGCAAATTGTTCAAACTACCATGCTACTATAGCTTCATTAGTTTTGAAAGTCATTCAGTGCGTTAGAACCTACTAGTTAGTGCAAATTGTTCAAACTACCATGCTACTATAGTTTCATTAGTTTTGAAAGTCATTCGGTGCGTTAGAACCGTACTAGTTAGTGCAAATTGTTCAAACTACCATGCTACTATAGTTTCATTAGTTTTGAAAGTCATTCTGTGCGTTAGAACCGTACTAGTTAGTGCAAATTGTTCAAACTACCATGCTACTATAGTTTCATTAGTTTGGAAGGTCATTCGGTGCGTTAGAACCGTACTAGTTAGTGCAAATTGTTCAAACTACCATGCTACTATAGTTTCATTAGTTTTGAAAGTCATTCGGTGCGTTAGAACCTACTAGTTAGTGCAAATTGTTCAAACTACCATGCTACTATAGTTTCATTAGTTTCAAAAGTCATTCGGTGCGTTAGACCGTACTAGTTAGTGCAAATTGTTCAAACTACCATGCTTACTATAGTTTCATTAGTTTTGAAAGTCATTCAGTGCGTTAGAACCGTACTAGTTAGTGCAAATTGTTCAAACTACCATGCTACTATAGTTTCATTAGTTTTGAAAGTCATTCAGTGCGTTAGAACCTACTAGTTAGTGCAAATTGTTCAAACTACCATGCTACTATAGTTTCATTAGTTTTGAAAGTCATTCGGTGCGTTAGAACCGTACTAGTTAGTGCAAATTGTTCAAACTACCATGCTACTACATTAGTTTCAACACGTTTTGATACCTAGTAGCTTAAAGTCTTAAATAGAAAATAGCCTACAAAGCTACTGAAAACATTTGTAATACAGAATCTACAGTCATAAACTATATTTAATATAAACAGCAAAAAATTGTTAAAAACAGGAAATTTTCCTCACTAAAACATCGCAACTACCACAGCTGAAGATCCTGTTTTTTGGTGTTTAGCGTTTGCGTTGTATATTTAACGGATGTGCGAAAAATACAATTGTAACATTGTTTTCTGTTTCTTACAACCAGTGCCGAATTCACGGCGATACACATACAATATTTAGGTCAGTCGCTGTTGCTAATATTATAATTGTGTGAATTAATGTACGCAGCATCCAGACTCGAAGCCTAGTCGGGTTTTTTCATGTTCGGCTAGGGTACGGTCCGATCGACTTCAAGTAAAGCACACTAATATCTGGTTTGGGCTAACCGAAACCATTGTTGAACTGTGCACCACGTTGAAACGGACAGATTTATAAGCAGTAATAGGATAAAACGATTCGGGTTTTGTCTTTATCGTATAGCCTCAGCAGCGTTAGATAAAACACTGAGAAAGAGCCCACGCACAGCCTAGTTACAAAGCATAAGTTCAACTTATTGAAAGCCTGTTATCGGCTTACTATCGGGTGGTGTGACATCTCATCGAGTTGGTTCTGGTCGGATTGATACTTTTCAATTCGATTTGTTCTGTAAACTAGAAAATCATTTAAGGTGCTTATAATATACATCATACGTATAAGTAAAACATTTTGTATTGTAGATATACCCTTGATGTGCACAAGGGTACTAACTTTGCAACAATATATTCATAAACTGGCCAGGGCGCGAACGCGAAAAATAGGGGGCGAGGAGGAGGCACTGTATGATAAAAAAGCCTGTAAATGGATACGGTAGGGTACGAAGCCACCTTACATCCGTTGTACGGCTGTATATCTACTGGATGATGAGTTTACATATATATTCTTGAATAACCGTGCAGATTTCTGGGGGTCTCACATGCCCGTCCTTCAGACTATGTTTTTGTGGGACGGGTCTCCAACCTTCTGCTCCCTCCCTTCTCTTCGGTGTATGTCCCCATGACACTGACCAACAGCCTGTTTAAATATGTTGAAATTTTACTTAATTATTTTCTTCGAATTTTTTAAACTGTCTTTTCAGTATATGGTATAGGTACCAGTATATTGTGCATTGTATCCGTCGCAGTATTATTTATGTTGCATTTTATATCCTACCCAGGGGCGTCGCCATAAAATTTCAACTGGAGGGCACCCACTCATTGTGGGGTTCAATTCGAAATAGTAATCTAATGATATCATGCTGAAAAAAAATTTGTTTCAGTTGTACACTGGGAGGAGGCACCAACATCAAATTGCGGGGCACAGCGACGGGAACACCAGTGATCCTATCGACTACCATACGCTATGATATTGCCGTAATTACACAGGAACACATCTTCCCCAGGGTAAAATTTTATAATGGAAATCCCGCATTATTATATTACCATTTTATATGCGGCAGTGGAATATTTACCTTTTTAAGCACATTAATGCCGTTTTATACATCATACTATTTGATGTGTGCGAGCATGTTTAAACACAAGAAACTACATCGGTCCATATTTTTCGACTCGATCAAGATCATACAATGCACAGACATGACTACTCCTCCAGTTTTTAAAATCCTGTATAGGCTGTACAAAATATTTGGAATGAAAACTATAAAAATCGTACAAATAAATGGCCATATAAAAACAGCTTAGAGCGGGGGTTCAGGGGCGGCAGCTTAGGCTTAGTGTATGTCTCATATAAGGACCTTAGGTTAGGCTAAGACTAAGGCTTAGGCTTAGTATATCGAGAACGGCATGGCCTGCATTTTATTTCCGCCTCTGAGGGTTACTTGGGCCCGTTTGTTTATGCCATAATTGTAGCTGCTCCCGCAGTGTATGTTACTTAGCAGTATCTGCATTATAAGACACATCGTGTCTGAAAATTTATTGTTAATTTTTATGTGCAATATCTTAAATTATAACATTTATATACAATATATTAACCGCTTAATGAAACTATTTTGTACGACAATATTTACAAAACCTACGTGGCACTAAATTTTTGCATAGTCCTATATGAAACTAAATATTTGTTCCAAAAATTTAAATCGGCTCTTTTGAAACTCGTTTATTTTTTTCAAACATAAAATACAAATACAGCTTCAGATTCACTTTTGTTGTATCGGAAACAGCATAAATATTTAGAACGTTTAACAAACAACCAAACAAACTATTTATTAATAATAGTTTCTCTAAATATTTTTGACTTTTTTATTTCTAGTATATTATGACATTTAATTAAACATTGAAGTACTTTATTCAAGCAGCTCTTATATAACATTAAATTTGTTCGTTTTCATCTTCAAAAATGGTTAGTTAAATACTTTGCAACCAATTTCCTGCACTCAAACATTTACATTACGCGTAAAAGAAGCAAATAAGCTTTGGAAGTCACACTGAAAAAAAGTCGTATCTTTCAAATACGCGACATGTCAACCGGCCATTACATTATTTCGCAAATATTTGTCTTACCCTTTAAGAGATTCGTTTTGTGCAAAACCTGTGCAAAATTTTTCGTGTATGCATACTGCTATTTGAACTTGCCTGGCACCTTCTAATAACATTACTTTTAACCGCTCTGCTTATCTTGGTTTTATTGACTTGTTGAATGGGGCTTCTATTTTCTGCAGTCCGGTTATATTTTCAAGTATATGCATATATAGCAAGAAAGTTCAAAAATCTTAAAAGGTCATATCGTCAGCTAGCGCATGCAAACATTATCTCATGTTATGTTTTCATATAAACTCTTACAGAGCGATAAACTAAAGTCTTGTTACGAATAAAACTTCTCTAAATAAACTTAAACTCGTGTTACTACTCAACCGTCACATCACAGCGTCTAGTGTAACACTGGATTTCCAAGAATCAAAATATTGTCAGCAACTTGAGCTTATACTGTGGTAACGATATATATGTAGTAAGATTAAGCGAGTTTCAGTATACTTGTATGCGTAAACCCAAAACTAGATGCCACAATGCTCTGAGAATATATGTTATATACAAAACATAAATCCAAAAATGTGATGTTACCAGATGAACAATTATTGAGCCATTATTATACAGCTTGCCTGCTATACATTATATGTTCGGTGTATAAAAACAAACTATAAGGCAAAATTGGAAAACCATAGCGAATAACAACTACAGCGGTATACCTAATATATGGCAAGCTTTTTTATCTCATAGCGGCTATGCGGCGCGATAGAGCTTCAAGCTTCTATAGGATATATGTTGAGAAACGCTCTGTATAATGCGTACGCGACAGGCAAAAACAGAATATATTATACTTTATTTCCCTAACTTATCAGGATCAATTGACTGTTTGGAGAACATATAGCTGTGTAGTTCGTACGAATATAGACCTTACAGAGTTTTCGAACATGTTTTTAGTCTAGTTAATTATATATATTGTGCTGCCTACTGCTGTTAATATATATTTGGCAAATTTCTTCACGCTAGACTTTTCAGCAAACAAATCAGTTGGAAATTTCTTTGGGTTCCTGTTTTATTTATTGAACTGGCATACTCTCACCGCTAAAAATACAAATCATTTTTACATCATAGGACTCAGCCTTTTGAAGAGTTGCAAAATAGCAAACAGGTCATCGAATAAGTAAAAGGTAAAGATCATAAAAATAAATCATTTTAATCAGATCCTCTTTATCTTTTAGCCTAAAGATTCGCAAGTATAGGAAACACGGCCCAAGTAACCCTGAGGGGCGGTGCGTTATAACGTTAGAAAAAGAACAACTTTGAGTAGGGGTTCGAGGGGCGGCAGCCTCCCCCCCGACTTAGGATTAGTCTTAGTGTATATCTCACATAAGGACCTTAGCTTAGGCTAAGACTAAGGCTTAAGCTTAGTATATCGCGAACGGCATGGCCTGCATTTTGTTTCCGCCCCTCAGGGTTACTCGTGTTTGGCGTCTCTCACGTTCTTTTTAATTTCAATAACTTTGGTCAACAAGGATCTACTGGTCCAAACGGTGCGCTTTCTCGGGTTGGTAGCGTAACTCTAGGAACATAGTTTACTATTCATTCCCTGACCTTCCCACAAAATCCCATACTTCCCTGTGATCACATGAATAAAGATAACCCACTTGAATTTAAAACCAAATCTTTTATCAAACGTAATGTTTGAACAGTAAGAAATCTCGCAATATGGACATTAAAATTGGGTAAATTTCTTCATATATAACTCCAAATGGTGAATTTCGACCAAAAAATTACTTAGGATGCACCGTCCGTCAGATTAAACACCGCTGACAACACCCGAATACACTTGAAAACTTAGCTGTGGGATTCGCGAAGAAGCTATCATTATTTTAATTTCATTGAACAATACATACATACATAATATTATATTCGTATGATCGTTAAGATCACGATACTTTTCGTCGTGCACAGAAAAACATCGTAGTGATATATAAATACTGCAGGGTTTTACTACAGGTGTACTAATAGATCAGGTAAATATTTGGCGAATATTCGAGTGTGTGTGATCTCAGGTACAACTATTATAGCAGCAACAACTAACATAACTTGTAGAGGAAATAATGACTTGAAAACTCGTACATTTTGTCAAAATAAGATGGAACTCTCTTGTCAGCTTGTAGATACTTTGTGGCCATAGTATGAATGAAACGAATCATTATAACTAAAATTTTCGAATTATGATTTTTGGCGAAATAATTATACAAATTTGGCGCAGTGGTAGCAGAGCAAGACTCACAATCATAATGTCGCTTGTTCGAGGCCTCTTTTGTACATTCTTGGCCAAAGACTAAGACCATGCTGCTTCAGATTTGCCACCTGTAAAATGGGTACGAGCTTGCTTTGAAGGTAACTGCAGGGTTTTCGTGTTGCAACTTGCATTCTTTCAGGGCTTGTGCCACGGCAATTCTGGCTGCATTTGCCATATAACAGATTTGTACCCGCACCTCAAGTATAACTTGGGGACCTTTAATACATTTAATACCTTTAATACATATTGAAGCATATACAGTAAATTCTATGATTGTTACCAATAATTAAAGTGTCAAAACCTATATTTTAACCATATTCATGTTTACTGTTATTTTCTGTAACTTACTAGTGAATTTTCCGATTTAGCAAAATTTTCCGGTTTTATCGACTCGAATAAAGTTATGCACGTTGATTAGCGATTATTATTCATGTAGTTCAGGACAAAAGTTACTGTAGATAAAATCAGCTGTTTGTTGTCAAAATTTTGTTGTCAAAATGTTGACGAACTCACGCGCAGAAACTTCTAAAGCATTTCAAATATTTTTTGAAGTGTACCAGAACGGTATCTTAGAAACTAGCGATGGCTTGAAGTATTAATTAAAGGAGTTTTGAAATCCGATTTGTCAATTCAGGGCTGAAAGAAACGCTATAGCAAACATGTACAGGAATCTTCTGAAACTGGTCTAAAACAATATTATGTGACGTGACTTAATGTTTAGTTAGGAATATAATTTTAGCAGAATATTCATGAAAAATATATAACAAATATTTAATTCACAAATAAAAATAATCACACTTAACAAAGAGCTGGAGGGTTGGAACTTTGTAATATAAATATAAAATAAAAAGAATGGTACTGTAATTTTGTAACTAGGTATATAATGTAAACATATGTGAGGGGGGAAGATTTCTAGCTAAATCTTTCCCCTCACAACCGCATACTGCGACACGCTTCAGCGTGCCCATTTTTGCTTCGCATCCCTCAACTTTTATTCCGGGTCGAACCAACCTTTGCGGGGCCTCCCCGTCCTGCTTTTCGGGCGAAACTCTCTCTCTCTATCCGCACCGTAGTGCGTTCGCCGTTTCGTTGGCCTTGGTGTTTTCGTGTTGTACTACGCTGACTCTCTCTGTCGTGCATACACGGTACAGTGCTGCTTTACGTTGTAGTTTTACCATCTTGCTGTCAGTGTAGTAGTTCTGTATATTGTGGCGCTGGTACTCTCTCTATATGTGTACGGCAGTTTGTGATCTTATCTTTTATCGTCGTGGGTTAATGCAAATGTCATCGCGCCTACGAGTCGTTTCGCATCAGGGTATCGGCGTCGCTGTTATCATGACATGTAAGTAATTCTGGCTTTTACGATACACGAAATATACTTACCTATAGAACTCATCGCCACCTTTACTGTTGAAATTGGGGACAGACGAAATATAATTGTGGTTATATTATTATGGATGTATATTGTGTAACGTTGTAGTACCGTTTGTATAATTCTAAGATGAATTCACTTTTGTACATTGGTATTTAGTTGTTATACAGTTCACGGGCTGAGTGACGGAATGATAAAAAACCGTGTATATTCTGGTCGGCACAATCGTAATGCAATATAAGTATTGTGTTGCCCGCTCAACCGTTCATTACACCTTCAATAGTGATTAGTATTGCGCTTGTTAGCGATTCGCTATCCGCGGCACATTCTTGTGCTAGTAACCTGCGCATCCCCATTGTACCAATGTTATTTCAACAAACGACATGCCTCTGTTGTAAGGGGTGTTATTAGCTCCCTTTGGTCGTACGATTTGAGTCACCGGTGCAATTGGCTAGGTCCGGTTGTGCATCACGGTGGAGCGACTTCAAATAGCTTTTCACTTCAATCGATTCTTTTCATTTTGTGCTGTAGCGAGCATCTATTACTACAAATAATTCGAAATTTTAAACTTGATTTATGACCTCGTTTTTACTTTTATTCTGGCTCCGATCTGGCGAGTTTTGCTCATGAAAATACTCGTTATCGGATTTAAGATAAGCCGGGTTGTTAACCTTAATTTTTCGGGATTTGAGGTGCTGCAACATCGTTTATCTCTGGTTGTAAATTTTCGGTAATTGTTACTTTCGCCGGTCGTATAAGTTTGCAAAGCGGTAATCTTTTGTTGGTTGGATTTGCAATACTTTTCTAACAATGTAGTAACAACATCTTTTTTTGGATTGGTTGAGAACTTCAAACTGTTATCGGGTCGAGTACTACTGTAAAATCCTTTAGAGCTGCTGATTGGCTCTGAGCGCATCGATAGTTCTGGGCAGTAACTCACGAGTATAAAAAGGCACGACACGCCAGTAGAAGGGGGCTCAGTACGTTTGGCAGTCGTTGAATTTTGGTCGGGTTGTCTGAAGGATAAAGTTTTCATTCACCATTGGTGCATTTTTGCTTTCTTTTATTTCCATGGCTTTGTTTCGAGCGGCGGTAATGTTCGTGGCGTACTAACTTATCGGCGCTTCGTATTGAGTTGTACATCGCTCACTACTGCTCGGCACTGTGGGTTTTTCCTGTTTTGTCGCAAGTCTTCTTTACCCATCTATATTTCGGGATGTTTGCTGCCGCTCGGGCATGGCCACACTTATGCGGCGTTCACGTTATAATGTCCCCAACGTTTGGAACCTATGTACCCACACACAGTGTCAGACACACTGTTGACAACAGGGTGTCTTAGACACCCCCATGTTTTTAATAAATTTTTCAACGGTAGCTCGTTATGCGTATTACCATTTCGTGACAGTGTCAGGCACACCGTGCCTTCTGGCAGTTTTATTGACAGTGTTCCGAATTATTTGAGCAATGTTCATATGGGCTAGATACAAATATCGAGAATTTAGGAGAAACTCCACAGGACAGTTGATTAATAAACCACATTAGCTACAGACGGTGTCCGTTATAGTTAATTTGCGCCGAATTGGTAGCTAAGGGTGTGTACGACACTGTCTAGAAAAAATGTAGTAGCTAAGGGTGTGCCGTACACCCTCGCTAATTGATTTACAGTATGGGTGTCACCATGACTGTCTATACGGTAGGGCGGCGACTACAGGGGGCCAAAAGTTCCAAACAGCGGGGACATTATAACATGAACGCCGCATTATGGCTACATCACTTAAAATGCAAATGTTGCTTATTGCACGCAATGTATCTTTTCTGGTTTCAAGTCAAGTGTCCGTACTGGGTCCCCAGCCACCTCGCTATAACAAGGAGTGAGGGGGTCGAGCGCTTTGATTTATTTTAACGGTATGTGATTGGACAGAAGTCGGCTTTATTTGTGTTTTGGATTTTAGAAACGCCGGCGATTTTGTGCTCGAGCTGGTACATTTTGCTATACCTCATGTTAATGGTTGTTAGGTCTTCACGCTTAATTTTTGTAGTCTATGCATCGTATTGTAAATTTTCGCTCCCCCCCTCCTCTCCCTCTCCTCCCTCCGCCCGCTCGCTCGCCGCCCTCGCCGCCGGCCGTCCGCCGTCGCCCCCCCCCGCTCTCGGGCTGTGCCTCGGGCGCTCGCGTCGTGTCCCGGCGGCCCTCCCCCCCCTCCCCGCGCTCTCGTCCCTCTCCCCGGCCGCTCCTCCGTGCGTGGGCTCGGTGCGGTGTCCGGGGGTCGTCGGCCCGCTCGGGTGCGTGGTTGGCGGGGAAGGGGCGCAGAGTCGCGTCGTCCCTCCCGCGTCAAAATGCCGTTGGTGTAAAATTCCCGGGCTTGGTTATTTTTGGTAAATTAACTTACGACTTCGCCTGGGTCACTCCAGAAATTATCATCGATGTCACGATGAAACTGTTGGTACGCGGTGTCATAATCTGAGATTGACGAGTAGAAACCGTGCGGCCGGTCTCCACTTGTGACCAGGCAGTTCAAATACCGATCGTGAGCCGAGACAGCATTGGCCCTATCCAAACTCATTATCTCCTGTTTTCATTGCTTAAGAACGATGCCGTCCTCCGCATCGTTAGTTTAGTTACCTACGTCGGTGACCATAGCATTTTGACGCAGTGGCGGAACGGTCCCTGGCCTATAGTTTCCGCTTGTCTCAGAATAATTGACGGCTCTGTTCCGAAACGTGGTGTTACCGCCCGAGCCTTGGTGGTTTGGCATATACACCCCGCCTACCACATTTGGTATATCATCATCGCGATTGGGATACCGAGCGGAGCGTTTGTACGTTGTGTCAGGCATTCAGGAAGGACCTGGGACGTTGCGGTAGCTGCCTGCTCGTGGACGGTACAGGCGATTGTCAACAGTGTAGTTTATTGGCGGCGGACGCGAACAGTAGGACACATTGCGCGTGTAGCAAACGTTCGGACCGTCGTCTCTGGCTACTGATTCCTTAAGCCGAGTGGTTGTCTGCTGGGTGCCAAATAACTAGGGCATGCCAAAGCCGTGTGCCCGGGACCTTGACATAGCTGGCACATCGTCAACGGGCCTCTGGCTTGCCGCAGCCCCGTCGTACTGCCATCACTTGTGCTGTCTTTTCCTTAGTCTCCAATTGATCAGTAAGCCGTTTAATCGCACCTTCTCTCTTCGAGGCAGACACCCGTTTGCCGGTCAAGCGTGTCGGCGAGAAACCTGATCGCTTCGAGAATAGGAACCGAATCACCACTGGCTGTTGCGGACCCACCGCACGTTACCGCTGCATCCTCGTATCGCTTCGCGGCGTCAAGCATGTCGTCAAACGACTCACATTGGAGATTCAGCAGGTGCCACCGCACGTCATTGTTCACACCTAAGAGAAAGTAGGCTTTCAACCAATCGTTTTGGTCCGAATCACTCAGCGGGTCGATTCGTCACGCAACAAACGTTTCAACTCGATTCCATACATTAGTACCGACTCACCGGGCTTCTGCTTTCGCTGCGTCAGGTCCTGAACCGCTCGGCTCTGGCTCCGTGGGCTCATAAGCAGGTGCTTCATATTGACTGTGGCCGCGCGCCACGTCTCTTTTTTAACTGGCGGCAGGCTGTCAAAGGCCGTCAAAGCCGGGCCGTCCAGGAGCAACGGCAGGTAAAGAAGGAGTTGCTCATCCGTCCACTGGTTGGCATCGGCAAACCTAGTGAATATATCCAACCACTCGTCAAATTCACGCTTTCGATTAGGGTCCGGGTAGCGCGGAATACTTTCTAATCGCGCAATCTGTTGAGGTGGGCGTCGCTGTCCAGAGGCGCCCAATTTAGCCGATTGTTGGAGCAATTCCACAAGGCCGGACAATGTTTCGGTAGTGCTGTTATAGCAGGAATCCGCTGTGCCACTGCTAATGTGAACCCGTGATAAGTCCGGTGGGGCGGAAGGATGAATCCGCCCAGCTTTCGCAGCGGAATTAGCTGAGTCGGTGGACATGATCTTGAAATCTTACTGCTCACCCTGACGACTCGAAAAGCAAAAAAGTGAAAATTGACCAAATCTGAGCCCTAAATGGAAGCCAATAGGTGGTCCAAATTCTATACTCTGGGCTAAGTACCAAAGACCGCTCAGCGCCTAATACGGTATTAAAATAGCTGTCGCAGTCAAAACGTGATAGGTGTTGCAGGAATAGCACGCCGTTAACAAAAGGTCCTAGCTGTTTGTTTCAGGGTATCGTGACTAACAGTGTTTGTAAACGTTGGTGCCGATCGCTTTGGACTGGAGGTGGTCTTAGCCTCCCGTCAGCCGAATACCGTGTCTAGTATTAAAATTCAGAAATAGTAGTGCACGCCTTCAACAAAGCCGGCTTAGCCACTTGCTGAAGAAAAAATCGTGTCTAACTCGAAACAACAATAACACAGAAATCGATAAATTCAGTACGCCAAATTGCAAAGGATTAGGGAACGAGGTTTGCCGTTTTTTTCAAAAAAAATTCACAGAAATAAATATTAAATCGAAACCCTTTTTTTTTGATTTGCGAAGCTCGCAACTTGTCTTTTAAGAAATCAAAAGCATAGTTTTACCGTGAAAATTAGCGCTTTTGCTAATGCCGTAACATCATCGTCAAATCGGTATAACAAGCACTGTATTAAACAACAAAGATATTAAGGTCAATAAACGCTACAATACACATCATCAGTCTTACAACAATGCAATAGAGTCTCTGAGCAAGAACCACCAATGTCGTTCGTTCGATCTTCGATTAAGCGGCCTTTGATATACCCGAGCCATAAAGGAGCCGTTGCTGGCGACCAATAAGTGCGACGAAGGGGCCACGAAACGGCTAAATGCTGACGTCGAAACGATAAAAACGGACGAACTTGCGGATACAGATTCGATAAATACGGCCGCTGTAGACCGAAACGATAAGCAGGCCGACGGACCAGCGCAATCGATACCGCGACTATAAATATATCGAACTATACCCGGTTAATAAAATGGTCACCTTCGCAACGTACAATAGCAAAGTATTAAGCAAAAACACAGCACGTCACCATATAAATAAGAGTTCCCCAAATCGCCAAGAGCCCTCCGCCACAACATGCGATACAAAATGCTACACAGGCGCAAATATTAAATACTTCATTGACTGTGCAAATGGAACCGAACCGGCGGCGCAGATGCAATAGATTTTGTTATCCACATAGCGAGTTATTTCTACCGTTCCCAGCAATCCCAACGGAACAGCCAGGAAGAGATCATGAGACGGAAAAAAGAGAGTAAAATTCTGTTAACGATACACTAGCAATTCCGCCAGTCCGAAATAAGCAACAGTTACATAGCCCGTATTTTGCAACAGTACCACTACAAAGCTAGATATTTACAGATTATATAGTGCAGCATTCCCGTTCACCAAATTCAATTAGCTAAACAGTGCACAAAGATTCCAAAAAGCAAGAGAAACACAGCGACTACAACTAAAACTTGTAATACCAGCCAGCTATACAAAGATAAAATATGTATAAAGCCATACAAGTGGTGTTTGTCAAAAATTGTATTTTTACGGTAGTTTATTGTAGAGCCCCCCCCCCCCGGATAGAGGATCGGATCTACCCTTAAATGTGAATTACTCAGATCACCGAGATAGTCAACGCCCGAGAAATAAATAGCCGTTAAGTTAACTAAGCGATATAGTATTTTCAACGCAATAAATAGTAGAATGCATAAGCCTAAAAAGAGTACCGAGACATAAGTAGAGATGCTGATGAGATTGCGGTTGGAAATTATACGTCACTCGTATTAGGCATTGCATGATATATATGGAACATGCATACCGGGGAGACACACCTATATATTATTAAAAATTTTTTTTCTTGAAATCATGAAAAATCAATAATTTCTCGCTCACGGCGTGGCCCCCAATTTGTAACGGGGTACGCGGGCTGCCCAACCTCTACCTGCAGGAAAACCGTACCCCCGGAAATTTTCTATTGCTCCAGGGGCGCGCGCAGTGCCGAAGAAAGTTGCCGCCCTCTGGGTCCTGGTGTTCCTGGGCAGGGCCTCCGTGCGAATTGGCCAACGTTGTTATTGACAGTGGATGATATAGGTCCCCCCGGGTGTGGTGTCCCGTTCGTCCAGTGAAGGGGAAATGGGCCACCGCTATACACCCTTCCGATACGTACCGACAAGCAATTCGCGCTCCCCGCTATTTATGATACTTTTCGTTGTGAAATAAAATCTGTGTTATCCTTTTTGGAGAGTTGTCCGCTTATTACCTGGTGACGAACGAACAGCACAAGGACCATAGAAAGACTGAGGCCCAGTCAGAGCTTAGCCCAACAAGGCGGGCGAGGGAAAGATTCAAGGGCGGGAAAGTAACATGCAGCGACTCGAGCATCTAATTTAGATTTACCCGGAATATCGAAAAAAGAGCTTGTTTGAAATTGCGGGAAAGTGATTCTGCTCGAAAGAGCGCGATGCTGCCCGAGCCCGCGCGTACGCTAGAAATACCGAGGGTGAATAGAATTTGAAACCCAAGCGCTTGTGCCATTCGTCCACAAGGTATTACAAACACTAGAGGCGACGGCCCTGTGGCCACAATACGCTATTCCGGTTGCCAGTTTCGAAGGTAAAAATCAAATAAAATAAGATCTAAACGCCTCCAGGAAATAAGTCGTGAATATGAAATTTTTTATTCATGAAGGACATTGATA
>JASANE010026424.1:0-43292 GCA_030248225.1 Trileptium ribeirensis
CCGGTTACGTTAGGTGGCCCCGGTTTTCGATGAAACAGTTGGGTTAAGACCTTTTGGAGGTATTGAGCTTGAAAAATTGGGGAGTTTTGGTTATTTCTGTTGAGATAGGAGACTTTGAAAAATGGGTGTTTAAACGCCTCTTAGGGGTCCCTGAGTATCCAGGGGTACGGAGCGGGCTGACCCGAACGCCAGATTTCGAGCATTAAGGGGCCCTAATGATACTGTCATAATCCTATTTCGCGCGGAGTATCGAAAAGTATAAAATTTCGCCTTCTAAAAATTACCTATAGAAATTTGAGTTTCAATTGAACTCTGAAAGTTTTAATTCCTGACACGCAGCAGAACATGCCCCTTTTTCAATATTCCAATCTTTTATACACACATCAACTATAATAAGGTTAGGCGCACGCACCGGGATCGCCCTAAGGGCCCAATCAGCGAAACCGAAACAGAAACATGAACGTTCCGTCTTCTTATCCCGGTCGACTCCGAGTTCACCACCATTTCTTCCAACATATAACATATCATAGCATATCATCGCATCAATGCATTTTACATGATTAAATTCGTTCTAAGCCGACCGGATACCACAAGTCGAGGGTCCAATTAATCCATGGTGCCAAAATCACCCCGTGCACCTCGGGCGGGTGGAGCGTGACGATACAACAGGTTACAAGAACAGTACATTTTTATTTTTATAACCACAGCAATGAATAGTACACAATATAGTACCCGAGTCACGCTCCACCGGTATCCGATCGCCCGTCGCACCCATTTTCCCAACTTTGACCTTAATTTAGCTGATTTTCCCTATTTGAATATCTTGTTGAAATCCCTAAAATTTCGGGCTGTTACATGTCATATCTTATCAGTGGTTTATTTTATAAAATGCCGTAAAATAAATGTCATATCTTATGAGTGGTTTATTTTATAAAAATACCGTAAAATATATGTCATATCTTATCAATGGTTTATTTTATCAAAAAGCCTTAAAATATATGTCATATCTTATCACTGGTTTATTTTATAAAAATGCCGTAAAATATATGTCATACCTTATCAGTGGATTATTTAATGCCGTAAAAAATACATGTCATACCTCATGTGTGGATTATTTTATGCCGTAAATTACATGTCATACCTTACCAGTGGATTATTTTATGGCGTAAAATACATGTCATACCTTATCAGTGGATTATTTTATGCCGTAAAAATACATGTCGTATCTTATCAGTGGATCATATAATAAAAATGTCG
Source organism: Trileptium ribeirensis (assembly GCA_030248225.1). Lineage (NCBI taxonomy): Eukaryota > Metazoa > Nematoda > Enoplea > Enoplida > Thoracostomopsidae > Trileptium > Trileptium ribeirensis. The sequence goes on from JASANE010026424.1 coordinate 1,258, forward strand.
TAAAACATATGTCATGCATTATCAGTGGATTATTTTGTGTAAAGATACTATACGCTATGATTCGTTCTGATGCCGTATACCATTATTTGAGTAGTTTTTGCCTTTATTTGCCGAATTCTTACCGGGACCAGTATTATGATTTGAACAAACTAGGGAGAATTAAACTGTTTCAACCGATTGGTGAAGCTGGACATGGAGCCTCGTACCGATGGAAAAGGGAATTACGCAGAACCCCAACCACTCGTCACCATACGTTAAAACTGTGACGGTCAAGACCGTCCAGGAATAGGAGGCCCCTGGCTGCACGTTCAAATTAACAAGTTTGTTAAGACAGAAATTAAAAATATTAAGTTTACCTAGTTTTAGCTGTATACTAAGCAATGGTCACGGGAAATCACAAGTCGCAACAAGCTAAATTTACACGTACGGTAGCTTTCGAGCTTACAAAGGATGACGGATACAGGGTTGATTTGATGGCCCGCACCCGTCTAGTGCACTATGATCCGGGAATGGCAGGAGTACTTCGGTGAACTATGTGGACGACTTTAGCTAGGAATCCAACTGCCCGGACAATTTTAAGAGCACGCCCTTAACGCGACACGATTACCTGTACTTACGCTAAGTTAGGTGGTCGCGAAAGGAACCGGACCGCCACCTTTACGTATATTATTATATAAGTGCATATATAATTTTGTAGGTATTTATGTGTGATGACGATGTGTGCATACCAGGCCTCTATGCCTTCCCTCACCACCCGGACCATCTTTCCTTGTTCCTACCTCAGGGAAATTGGTCTTTTCGCCCTACTATTCCGCCATGACATGCCTTGACACGACTCCCCACCCTATGCATCCTCGTTGTCGCACCCTATTTCTGAACTGGTGCTTGTGACCCTTCATTTTGCTCATACTACCTAGATAAATCCAACGATGTGCGTCGGGCCATCACCCGATGCTCCGCCGACCCGCTGTAGTCACTCAAAGGTGCCTAAATTTCTGCTGCCAACCACTAGTGGGCACAGATAATCTGAGATTTTTCTGTCAATTTCAAAATGGGCGAACCGCCCCTCATTGTGTTCGTCTCGTCGAGACATCTCCAAAAATACCAGGCGGGTCACAGCCCGCCGCCCCATTAACGCCAGGCGGCCGACGAAAGTGCCCCCACCGTCGCCGCCACTCTCTCTAATCATGGTGATTTTAGCACCTTTTTTACCCCTGCCGTTCGGGCCATGGTATCACCCCTCATTTGAATCGCCATCCGACGGCGAGCCCAACGATACCCGCTAAACGATACCAGCTAACGGCGAGCCCAACGATCGCTCCGCCCAACCGTTAACGCGGGAGAGCCCGCTAAACCCCTACGCACTAATACACGTCGGAACCCATATGTTTGTCCGGACCCGCTTCTACGTCTACCCCCCCCTTGTGTTTGGTATCAATCGACTCCATTTTTCGTCCTGGGACCGAATATCGCCCCAGCCGCTCCAAAATCCCATGGGTTTCCCCTGTCCCACTGCCCGCCCACATCCCGTCTCGCTCTCGCCGTGATCTCGCTGTCCTTTTTCTCGCTTGTTTTTTTTGTCGCTTTCTCTAACCGACCTCGTTGGTCGGTTGTCGTCATTGTTGTTGTCGTTGTTGTGTTGTGTGTTGTATGTGTACTCGAGCGACCTCTTTGTCGCTCGTGCCGCCCCTGTGTCTCGTGTGTACTATGTGTATATGTTTGGTAGTATATGTGTATATATATGTGTGTATGTATATATAGGTATATATATGTACATAAATACACATAAAAAACTGACGGACGAGGACACCACGTACTAGGAAATGCTAAAATTGTAAGTTTTACGGACGGGGTGGACGCAGATGATTGCAGCGGACGGAGGGTGCGTTTAAGGCCCTCCCGTGGGTTTCTGAGGCCTCAGAGTAGGGACCTCATCCCGTTAGGAGTCAATTGGAGGATGTTCTACCTCCAACTACGAAATGGGTCGATTCCCGTCATTGGTTCTGCCCCCTGGGACATGCGGGAATCAGCTAGATCAGCTAGGAATCACGATTGAATATGGTTTTATTGACATTTTGAGGTGTCCTCGCGACTAGGGTCACCTTCCACAACGCGACTAAGTCGATTTGACGAGCGGCTCATCAAGACCACAAAGAAGATGTCGCTGTTTGCCGACCCGATTAAGGCAGAAAAGCTTAAACAATCCAAAAGACGAAACAGTTTGCAACTTTTGAGGACGTTGCGGGGAATTATGTGGTGATCCAGCCATTCTGGAACCGAATGTTGTCGTAAAGACGTGGGCGTTGGATTTGATTTCAAAGAACATCCGGTGCTAATTGCAGGAAATTGGAGCTTAAAAGCTCGGATTTCATGCAGAAATCGCAGATGGCTGACCTCCGACTATTCGGAGAGTTCAAGTTTGATGTCGGCAAGTTCGATTGAAGCCGACTCTCCATAAAGACAACGACGGCTTACGGTAGCTGTCAAATTTGAATATCCGGAAGTGTCCCCAATTGGACGCCAAAGAAGAAAACCAAAAAAGTGGGTGTCAAGAAATCGTCAACGATTGGATGGCGACAAAATCGCCATCCCACAATACAGGCCCGAAAGTCGACGTTACGACCAACGCGTTGACTCTTGGAATCAGTTTGACTTCGGCAGCGCGGAGTTCGGTCGACTTTACTGACCGGCTCCGACGCATTTCTTTTACGTTTAATTATTCGTTTTACGCTTTCTGGTGTTTTTCCTGTTTGGCGTTTACAATCTGATTCGACGATCGGAGGACCCGCTTGGCCCACTTCGGCCTCGCGGATGGGGACTAGCGATTGCTGTCCCTTATCGACTATTGTAAGTCAGGAGAACCGAGTGCATGGGGGTTTAGTTTCCCCGGACGTAACAGTGACAGACAATTCGTCGAAAAAATTTTGTTTGGCAGCAGCACAGCCCTTCCCCTATGAGGTAGCATGATATTGATCGTTAAACGTCCCGCCTCCCCTGCCGACTTGCTAAGATTCTTTAAACCCCTTGACCAACCTCCTTGTGTCGAGTTTAGTTCTTGGGCGTTCTCGGGATTGCACGGGATCGCTGTAGAGGATAGGACAAATAGCCGAAGTCCGTCTGATTCCCCGTGGTCTTAGGTAGAAGAACTCAAAACGGACGTTCTAGTCGTCCATGCTTTACAAGACTTGCAGTTCTTGAGGTAGGATGATCGAATTTTGCTGAGCAGACCACAGTAAAACTTTCCAACGCTTAGAAGCTGAACCAGTAGGGATTTGTTTTATTTTTGCGTTTATGGTTTACAAATTTCCAGCTTAGTGGATCGTTCAACGCTCATGCTTGAACAGAAGCGCAGATTAGGGACGGAGGACGAGCCTCCGTTGGGCTTTAGGAAGCCCTTAAAATTTCATTTATCCGAATGAGTTAAGAAAATTTGGGAATAAAAAAGATTGAGCAAATTCTAAGTATCTTAGCTTGAGCTTAAGGTGTTTGCTGTTCACATTGAACGTTGGTAATGGATTGTCTCGGTTTTATGATTGGGCTCTGGTTTTATAGCGTTTAGGTGCACGCAGATTAATAAAAATTTGCAGGAACATTGATCCAGTTTTATGCAAATATCGTAGGCATCTCAATTAAGCACGAACCTCACCAGGACGACTGACCGAAAAATGCTAGGCGGTTACCCCGTTCCCAAAATAACCCAATAATCAGCTTATGGGACAAAACCCCTAGCCGTCCCAAAATTCCGCTGGCCCCAGTTAATGCCGCGTACGGACGGTTTGATATTAAAATCCCATTTTGGTGCACTCTGAAATATACCACTAAAACGATCAAATTTACGAGTGTTCACCGTAATAAAACTACATGGTCTTCCGTCAATGCTAACGTCCCTAAACAACAGTTGCAGAAAGAAGGCGACCGCATGCACCAGCATGGATTCTTTTCTGTCGGTACCTCTTGCGAAAGACACTCGCCGTGCTCCCGTCTTCAAAATAAAATACTTAAATCACAACTGACAATAAAGAAAACTCACCCCCTCGCTCGGGTCATCTTGGCCCCATGGCTAGCGAGTGCAAAACCCCGAATTTTCTGAGAAGCGAGTTGATCGCTGAGTTTAGCTTGATTTGACTATTTATCCTGAGTTGCCCGTTAGGCTATGTACTACGTATGACCATGCTGTAGTTTTCATTTCTGTTTCCTCTTTCCTTTTACCCTGTAGCAGATTCGATCCTGCACGGGGAATTCAAGCCCGCTGCAGAATCACATGTATTAACCATTCAGCCGTAGGGGTATAGGAACATCGACTATTAAGTCGATGATAACTCAACTGCACAACAGTGTAGTTGAGACACTGCAATACTGCAGTGTACTAGGACGACAGGATAGTCCATAGAGAGAGGCAACGAAACGTCAACCAGCGAGGAAAGAGAAGACGCAGACGCGTCAAGGGCCGACCGCCCCGTGCCCCCGTTGTTTAAAATGACCCTAAGGTTACGAAGTAAGATCGGGTAACCCATCGGCTGGGCGTATACGACCCATGTGTCGTGCCCCCATGCCTCCTATGGAATAGGATGCGGAATCGACATAAATTGAAATAACCCGGCTCGCCCCTGGGGGCGGCCCAGAAATTGCCCAGGAGATCGCATCAAGCTATTTTCACGCTACGACCAACCCCCACCGTCCAGGATCTGATGAATTATTCCACCCCTTCTTCTCTTGTGTCCCCTATCGGTCTTTCGTAATGTTTGGTAGGCACAGTTACCCGAGGCGACAAATTGAGTCTACGTGTCGACGTTACAGCAAGCGAATCGTTAGGATAAGTTATGCGACACCCAAGAAGTGTCATATTGTCGGTATTTTTGTAAGTGCCAGCCCGATCATGTTTCGATGCTGCCAGAGTAGAGCTTGAATAGTCAAGCCCTGTCGCCGTTTCTCCCTCCACCCCGTCTAGTGTCCGTCACCGTGTGTAAAGAATAGTCGTTTTAGGTGACACAAGGAGCATTTTCCGAAGCACTCTAGGGCCCCTGCTTATTGCGCCGCATAGCTAGATAATTGCTAACATTGAGCCGAACAGGCATAACCGCTCCTAGTCCGCGAACTGGAGGATATCTGCACGCTCCGTCCCTGTTCTGCTTTTTACGCCCTATGCCTCATAGTGTATTGAACCGAAGCGACAGCCACGAGTTACTACTAAGCTCCCCCGACTTGACTCACTTAGTCCGCCTCGATAGCCGATAAGAAACACTCGTCGCGACAATAAACTTTGATCATGTAAATAAACTTTGTATCATGAGAACCGAGTACAGTCTTAATTCATACCGAGACGATAGGAGCTTGCTGGTTTGTCCGCTCGGACGAGCAGGCACTGCCCGCCACGGCTTGTTGGCGAGAATGTCACAAGCACTGGCATGCATGGCCTCCCGCTATTCTTGTTTGATCATTAGAATAGAAGAATAAAAGTACTAGGAGTCTACAAGTAAATTCAACCTGCATGACTCGTTGGCTCAAAAAAGTTCCCTAGAAATTTTTCTATATTCTTTGCTCCAACTAAGCAGAAATCACACTAGTCAAATTATCGGTTCCTCAAAACTGAATTTATTCAAAGAAGCAGGCCACGCCGTTGACCTTCCGACATTAAACTTTCAGGGCTTGTCGGAACCTTGTGGTGGCCACATAGGCTACAACGCTCTAGAACGGAGCATATCAGGATCTTAACTAAGCAAAACAACTTGAGTTTCAAAACAACTTCAATTTTCTAGGGCAATTACCACATTTTACTTCAGCTTTTAACACAACTAAATTGAACTAAACAATTTCCGATGAGTCTAAGATAGGAAATAACGGCTAAGCTCCATGAACTGTGAGCAGGTGTCGGTGCTAGCCTCGCTGGGGGACCTCAGAAATCATACTAGAAACTAGACACGTGCGCAACCAATCGGGCGGGATCCGAACACACCCCGTTAAGCGCGCCTGCGGCCTGCTAAGCTCCGTAGCTTCTTGGGTCTGACCATGAATAGGGTTAAAATTCTTTAGCATTCACGGTCCGCCCTTGAGGTTACGATAGCCGGGGTCGTATGGGCATGGTGTTAGGAAGTTGCACCATGCAGCTGCGTCCCGTTATTACATTATAAACAAAACATAAGCATAAAACATATTTAGTGTTCCAATTCCAAATATTTCGATGGTGATTGTAGCAGTTTTTTGTATAGCAGTAGTTGAAAGTTGCGATAAAACGAGATCGGATGCTTTTTGTGGTGTGCCGTATACCTATCAACCATAAAACCAATAACATAAAACTCGCTTCAGATATCTTCAAGCCCTTTGATTGTTATGTTATGACTTCACGCCAGAGAATGGCGACACTGTTGATGCGACCTTGCTGCAGCGATCTCAGCATAGCCTATGTTTTGGCTGTTCGCTATGAAACGCCAATTGAAGGCACACGTCTACGTCTTCTTTTGGTATCTATGCTACCAGCCACCAAATCATCAGTTTTGAAGATACACGGTAAATTTTGACATTATTAGACACATTTTGTTGATTTGGTTAAAAACATCTATTGGGCATTATTTACAGTAAGTTTAAGAATTTTTTGAGTTTCCCAAAAACCATGAGCATAAAATTTATAAAAAATTTTCCATAAATGTATAATTTTACGCACAAAAACGTTAGGTTACTCACCAATTTGGTGTTAGCAGCCGCTCGATCTGTTAATAGGTTAACTAGTTACGAGAATTTTTATAAGACGAATTAAATTTATACCCAGCGCTCGCGAAAGCATTATAACCTTTTATAGATCAATAGACACAGTTGGCATGACTGTCACCGCTGGGGTTACCAATACCTTGCGGCGACAGTCATTCAAGTTGTACGAAAGCCGGTTACTGGAAGCAGTCCTGTCCTAGTCTTGTGACACCATTGTTTAAGACATCGTTCGCAAGCAACTAAGTTTAACCGTTTATTTGGAGCTATTACAATTTTGCATAAAGCTTATTTGGAGCTATTGCAATTTTACATAAAGCTTTAATGTTTATGCACCCTACGACAGAATATATAATATCTCCTATTATATAATTGGAGTGATTCGATATCTCCTATTATATAATTAGTGCTCACAACATTTTACTAATGGTTTCGTTGTCATCTGCAGTTTTGATATAATAACTCATCTGATGTTTACAATGCACGCACACGTCCCAAAATATGTTTGGAGACATATAGCTGCGATATCGAAGCGCTCATCCGTTTCGTCGGAATGTATCAAGAAAAATGTAAAGTTGGTCAGGTGTAATATCAGACGCACAATAAAATCTACAGAACACGTTATAGTACTAACCAAAAAATACGACACATTATCTTGCTGCAGGGTTATGGCATACACGAGTATTTATGTGCTGGTCGGGCACCGTGAAGCAATTTGCCTTCGTATATAACGTATAGCCTGTAGGTGTTAGCCAAACTGCTATAATTACGAATGCGAATTCTTGCAAAATTTAGCTCGTGATTTCGACAACATAAGGCATGCACGCGGAGTGCATTCACGAATAAAAAACACAACCTCATGAAATCATCTGTTAGCATCGTTGGTTTTCGGAATATCGTTTTTATAGCCGAACTAATTCAAACCACAATCAATCATTAGTTCAAGCTTGACGAGTAGCCAACATGCTTTAAATATATGCATACTATACACTTTTACTTCTTAAATAAATGAAATTTACCTATTTTGAAGATACAGTTGACAATAGCAACAATTAGTCTGATTTCGGCCAAAGAATTGCTTTCGACCCCGTATCTCACTAAAATTGTGGACATTGATGAAATCAACAATACATACGTTTGGCACACAAGTTATATATACATGCGCTGTTAACACATGAGCTACATACAAGACCAAAGTTAAGAAGTTGAAATTAGCACAAGGTTTTAAACAATATGGCCCAAAATAGAGATTTGGACATTTTAGTCCCGCTTAGATATTCATAAAATAATGGATAAGATAAGATCATGCGGCTCATAAAGTATATGCATAAGGAATGATCCATGGGTTGGATCCAACACCACCGTGGATTTGCGGCGGTCCTTAAATTTTCGAAATTTAATGTGACTCAAAATTTTTCATATTTTTGCTAATGTTGCACGATTTAATTACAAATTGTTCCCAGAAGACTGACAACCTTCAACGATTTTTGCCAATTTAGCACCAATTATTGCCGATTTCACCAGCCAAAATTTTCCGTGCGCCATTGGCACTGAGATAAGAGATGCGGTGCTCCTCGGCGGGGGGGGGGGGGGTCGGTGCGCCTCTTGAGGTGGCGGGGGAATGGCTGCGGCTCCTCGAGGGGTGGGGGTTGAGCGCCTCGGAGTGAGGGGGTGACGCCTTCTCAGTGGGGAGGGGAGGTTGTGGCGCCTCCTGGAGAGGTGGGCGCTACGTCGGCTCGACCGTGGAATTCTGGATCTTCCACTGCTTGCATTATAAAACGTTGAGTTGAAGCAAATACCACAAAACAGTCATCAGCTTTTGAGGCAAAAGGTATTGCTACCAAGTTAGTTCTTGCTATGTATTTTCTTGCTTGTTAGTTTTTTGTTTGTTAGTTCTTCTTTTTATTATGTAGTGAGCGGGATTACTGTCTCAACGTTATGCCATTAGGTCTGGCCTGAGCGACGTTTCGGGCTGAGAAAATTTGAGCCATATCATTTTCACGTTATAATGTTATGGACGATAACACAAAGGTTCGTTTTAATTTTGGCTTCCATAGCAATGTGTAATCACCGTTCGTGAAAGGAGAGACTTCAGGATACATTTATTTATATATCGGTTTGTGTCAATACATAACTGTATCAAAAGCAATCGAGGTATCTGTCAATGTTTTCCTGGGTTATATTCGTTGTGGCAATAAAATTCTGCATTAGTGTCGCATCTATGCAACATGGAATTTATCTTGTGGTGCAATAATTTCATCTAGCAATTTTTACTCTTTTGTCAGACTTCAAATGTTTTTCGTTAAGATCTAAATAAGCTCATGTTATTTTCATAAAGCGCAAGCTATACACGAAAAAGACTCCTAATGGTTCATAGTAGCTATAAATTTAAAACTAATAATAATTCACCCGCAATATTAAAATCAATGGTTGTAATTACCCACTGGGTGAACCAAACGACGAATACCTGGTTTTATACATTAAATATCCTATATGAATTCATGTTTCAGCGACTGTATAGCATATTATTAACGGAATTTCAAAAATCCTACTTGAAGCCTCCCAAACTCTTCAGTATATATTAATTCCTAATTTTCGCAACATTTATCATTAGCCACTTATTCGTGATATATGTTCTCTTCAATTCATCTTCCGTATAAAAACCATCTTTTTTGATATTGTATGGACTATTACGCCAAGAAAATTTGGAAGAATGAATAGGAACACTGAAGTTTTCTCCATATTCAGCCGATATTCGCGTAATCGGATCACATGGTACGTGGAACAACTCTCCAAGAAGAACCGTAACACACTTGCCGTTTGATGCAGGTGGCAGAATTTGTCTATAAAAACAAGAATATGTTTCATAGATTGCTAAACTAAACCACGAGTTTTAGGAAACACAATGATGGTATATACAAACCGGCGTTTTGCTGACAGGCCAACTCTCTGTTGTTTAGTTTTTAGTTAATAACTAGCTAAGTAATCTATTTGGTTAACCTTCGCTAAAATATCGAACTTTTGACTTCTAATTGCTGACGCGCCTACAAGATATCAGGCGTCCATGGTCGTGTTTATAGTAGGAAACTACAGGTTTGAAATCTGTTTTTTACAGAAACAAAGTCTGGAACTACCTAGAGTCAACCCAATGATAATAATAAAATTTAGAAGTTAATTATAGTAGCACATAAATATAATACAAATGCTGATGACGAGTTAAGTGACAGCCCAACAGTTTAACGCACAGAGCTAGTGCTGTACTACCGCCTGAGCGTTTTGGAAGCAAGTATGGCTCAATACTATCAACTGTATCATAAAAGCGTGCTACACCGTACTATGATTCAAATGATACATCCTATGCACTCTATGTTATCCCACATAATCAGTTCATCATACAATACTGTTCATGCAATGGTATTTAATAATATCTAGTGAAATATATATTTTATAGCTTGATAGTCCAATCTGTGCGGCGTTTGCATTACTAATGGAACCTCATGTGAAGGTATTGTGCACCCTGGTTGTCTCTGCTATTATCCATCATATGGTGACTTAGATATGATATTGTTTCTGATAGGAGTTTAAAATAGTGTAGTGTTAGCACTGGCACGGTGTAGAGTACGTAATAATTATAAAACTTTTCAAAGTTGTATAGTGTCGGCTGCACCATGCTGTTATTTACACACGCTGTGTATGTCTGTGTATTGTGTTTTTGACACCGTCAATAAAAACAATAAGACGATTTAGACACTACAGTCAAGTTGATTCTCTCCTGTCATATAGTGTATGTACTGTATATAGTACTGGATTGTATGATGTAGATTTTTGGCAAGGAATCCTTTGTAACGTAAACACCGCATTACTAAAAATTTAGCTCAAAATTTAAACAACATTGCAACAAAATTTTAAAGGATTTTTTAATTTATGAATTTGAACGTGTGAACAATATAGAATGTTTTGAAGAACGCAATATTACCCAACAAATGTCAAAAATCTTTGAAGCCAAATTTAAAATAAAATATTGCAAAAACTTGAATTCAACTTTAAACTAATGCGATTAGCCACGTTATAATGTCCCCGCTGTTTGAAACTTTTGCCCCCTGTAGTCGCGACCCTACCGTATAGACAGTCAGGGTGACACCTATACTGTAAATCAATTGCCGAGGGTGTACCGCACACCCCTAACTACTACATTTTTTATGAAAGTGTCGTACACACCCTTAGTTACCAGTTTCGGGCGAATTAACTATAACGGACACCGTCTGTAGTTAATGCGGTTTATTAGTCAATTGCGGCATGCAGACTTAGTTAAACTCTCGATATTTGTATCTATGCCATATGAACGTTGAGTAAATAATTCCGAACACTGTCAATAAAACTGCCAGAAGACACGGTGTGCGTGCCACTGTCGAGAAGTGGCAATACGCCTAACATGCTACCTTTGAAAAAATTTATTAAAAACATGGGGGTGTATGACACCCCATGTTGTCATCAGTGCGCCTGACACTGTGTGGTGTACATAGATTCCAAACATTGGGAACATTATAACGTGAACGCTGCATAAAAATTACGGATTGCAGTCGAATTTTAACCAAAATTTGTATCATTTTTCCGAGTTCATGGACTACAACTCCAGGTAAACATCTTATTTTCAAGGATGCTTGCACAAATTCATCGAGGGGCACTGCCGGTCGCTGGCCTAGTTTTTTCCTGGTTTTCAACTAATTATTGTCCGAAGATAGTACGTTTAAAAACCCCTTCACATGCGTTTGTCGGAACACCACCAGCGCCAAATAATGTATGTCATTTTAAGAAACGACGTATCATTTCACACAAATCTTCACTTTAACCCAACTATACGAGAACATTCAAATTGTTAGACAAGTTTTATCAATATAAGCAGGATGACCTTAAAAGTTTCGAGTGCGTCGAGATATCTAAACCCTATAGGTGGTTAGGTCTAAACCCTACGGTCTACAGGTGGTGGGCACAACCGAATATTTTGAAAGTGGGACTACAACAATGCGCCAACACAAACGAAACTGGCGGACACCAAACGCCTCGGATTCCACCAACCACATTTAAAACAACGCAATTGGTAATCGTGGCAATTAGCTATGTCAGAAGCAAAATAATTCTTATATTTACATAAAGATTGTAAACTATATAATAAAATAATACAATAAAACGACACTATAAAGTTCAAAGTAAGGTGCTGACTTATTCATGAATCATAATGTTACATCTTACAGTCTCGAATATTGCCCCTGCCATGATCCGCAGTAGCCTCCATGCGCAGATCACCAGATATCCTTTTGATCCAACAATTTCTTGGATCCTTTCCGTGCATCACGTTTCGACTGACATCTGTTGTGATGTGACTTCGAATTCGTCATCGCGCTGCTGTGACGATTTTCTTTAGTGGCGATAAATATTTTGAGAACAAATGAAACTATTTGTTAATGTGCTTTTACACAATGATGCTACATCATTTATGACCCATCACCATTGGTAAATCTTAGGATTTTAGGAGTGGCTCACTTGATGAAACAGGTATATTGGTTGAAATATTAGCGAAATGAATCAGGTCCTTTATTTATTAAACTTACTTTAGTCTCAGTCCATTAGTCAGAAAATTGCCATGCCATATATCAGTCTCGTTTTCGTACAAAAGAAATATGTCAATCCTTGCATTTTTATATGTAATAGCATAAACCAAAGATTCATATTCCTAAAACAATACATTATAGCCAATTTATATTTAATTAATGTACCAGAATAAATACTGGCCAACTGTCGGTAGCGGTTTTTGGCCGTTTTGCGCGTTAGCGTTTTAATATCGGGCCACCGTGTTTTGCTTTTAAACTATAGTTGCGCGAGGTCCATCGCCTTAGGGCGTAGATGGTTCCGGTGGTGGAGGTCGGAGATCCCTGGGAGAGGGGGAGCAAATATCGAAATTTTGAGAAACTCATAATTTTCCCAGTGCTGCTAAAATTTTCCTTAATTTTCCTAAATTTTTGGTAATTTTCACATATTTAGCTGAAATGTCCCCAAAATTTTGCCAATTTGTATTCTTTTTGCCATATTTTTCAAGAATTTCGCCAAGCCTCTCAAATTTACCACGCGCCTTCGGCGTACACGCGGCGGAAACGGGGCTAGATTGGTGGGGTATCGAACGTTTAACAGGGTGTAAATCCGGTTTGAGGGGCAGTTTTGCAACTTCTAAATTTAATAGGACAATCTACAAGGATTGACGAGGTCATCGTGTCCTATGTATACATTGTTTTTAACACATGAACCAGGCATATTTCAGATTTTCTTTTTTTGTTAATTCATTTACTGGTGTTTAACCTCATACTTAAAATATGCTATTTTTAGCCTTGAGGGTCTCCGCAGTCTCGCGTATATATTGATCCTAAAATATAATCATCAGCGCTGCTTATTTTCCTCAAACAATTGTATAGCCATATTCATTTATCACTCTATTATTACCAAATATAACCGTTTTCTATTTTTCGATTTTTAGTAAACTAGTCTCGGTTAGTGGCAATACGCCACTACAGTTCTCAGGGTGCTAAATCCTTTATTTCTCGTTTAAACCATTGGGTTTCAGGTTTTCCAAGCAAGTACGTTTAAGCTTTATGCAACCAGAAGCAAGCAAGTTCTGATTTCCCTTCACCATCAGGAGTTCCGTATACCTTTATTCGTGAAAACAATAAGTGCTCGAGATCCATCGCCTTGGGGCGTAGATAGTTGCGTTGGGGGAGGTGGGGTGGTCCCTGGGGGAGAGGAGTAAATATCAAAATTTTGAGGAACTCACAATTTTCTCCATTTTTATGAAATTTTCATTAATTTTCTGACGATTTCGCTATTTTTCACCTATTTTGCTCAAATTCCCCCAAATTTGGGCAATTTGTGTTGATTTTTACCATATTTTTACCAAAATTCGCGAAAGTCTCTCAACATTTATCACGCCCCCCCCATGGCGTGCACGCGACGGAAGGGTGGTAGTTTGGAAGAAATATGGACCCTTTAACAGAGTGTCAGTACGGTTTGAAGGCAGTCGCGCAATTTCCAAATTTAATAGCACAGCTTACAAGGCTTGACAAGGTCATCGTGTGCTATGTATACACTGTTTGTTAACGTATGAATTAGGCATATTTCAGATTTTCTTTTTTGTAAATACTTGTGTTTAACCTCACACATTGGTTATGCTATTTTTAGCCTTGAGGGTCTCCGCAGTCTCGCGTATATATTGATCCTAAAATAGAATCATCAGCGCTGCTTATTTTCCTCACAGAATTGTATAGCCATATTCATTTATCACTCTATTATTACCAAATATAACCGTTTTCTATTTTTCGATTTTTAGCAAACTAATCATGGTTAGCGGCAAAATGTCGCTGTAGTTCTCATGGGCAAGTGGGTTTTTGATTTCTCGTTTAAACCATGTGAGCTTTAGGATAATTATTTCCAATGAGTTTATTTCCGCGTTGTGCGACTGGAAGCAAGCAGGTTCTGATTTCATCTCACCATCAGGAGTTCCATATAATTTTATTCTTGAAACTGGCTGGATATTTGGAATTAGTCCATCGCTATCATAACCCCCGTTTTAATTGGAGAATTTATGACCATCAATAACACTGCTGGGTTCCACAAGCTTTCTGTGGCCTTGTTCGTGACCATCAGGATTTACCCTTATGGTTTTGAAACACACATTTCTGCCTGCCCTCCAAATACCTTTGGATTTTGAATTTTTTTATATTTTTTCGCCGTTACCTAAAAAGAATATTTTGTTTAGTGCAATTCCAGCGGGCTAATTTCGACTTTGATACAGTTATAATAATTAATAATACACTCTTAATACTTTATAATAAATATTAAGTTTATAACTAATTTTTGTTTACTATTTTATTAATTAACTATGCAACTTCTTTCTTACTAATACCACCTCAACGTATGTAGCATTTTAATTGCATATCCTTGACAAAACGTGTATTTTATCATACTGATATCATGTCTGGGCATTCCGCGATAATTCTCAAGCGATACTGCCTTAGTTTGGTTTTTTGAATAATGATCGGGCCTTGGATATATACGGAACAAATCATTTATGACACCAACTGCCTTGCAAAATTCGTCTTAAAACTGTAGTCTTTTTTCATTTTCTTATCCTCATTAGTGCATAAAATCGTTTCGTTTTAAAGCAAATTAAACAATTCCGAATTCTATTTCACACCCATGTGTAATAATGCGAGATGTTTATTACTCGCTATGTAGCCCGCAAATGGAGAGGTTCGACTAATTGCGTTTCAACCAGTTAAGTCATTGTTCTGTTCAAATTTCCAAAATGGATTCGTAATCGATTTTTCTATCTTCGTTCCTGACCTGACTTTGTTATTAAAATATAAAGCTTTTGTTTTTGCATCCAATATCTTCGCAAAATTCAACAGTTTTTAAATTAAAATATTAAAACCTAAAGGTATAAAATTAAAACTCCTACAATGGCTCTAACCAAACGTTACATATGGACCGCTTCGTATTCTCCAGCAATGATAACATGGAAAATGCCATATTGTTAAATAAGTTTCAATTTTAATATACTTAGAATTTTTGCAATTATGATTAATTTTTGTTTTCGAAGATTCCGAAATAACCGATATATTGCACAGAGAAAAATTATCTAGACCACTGATGCAACAGTCGACTTTAATTTTAAAAGCATTAATGTATTAGTTGCCAAACTATACAAAGTAACACAAAAATGACGATTTTACGGTACAACAATGCAATTGTAAACGGAACTTGCTTAGCTTCTACACAAAACTTTAATGATTTTAAACAAATACGAATTCAGTTTAAACTTTAATATTATTATATATAAGACAATTACCATACTGTGATCAATTTTAATATACCTTCCCATTTATCTTTAATATATCCAACTCGTCGCTGGCAATGACTGTAAGAGTTAATAGCTCATTCCACATAGTATAGTCTATAGTTACATCCATATCTGTTGTATGGGTGATCAGGCCACACTCGCGGTACCAGCCTAAAATACCTTAAGTTTAATTAACAACAGTAAAACGAAATTCTGTAATGCATTTAGTTTCTGTTATGATTATGATAGCTATGCAATATTACTTGATGCAGCCTGAAGCAGTAGAACCCTATTGATACTTAAATGGTACAACGTGTAGTGTAGCAAAGCGTTCACTGTGCATAATAACAAGTTTGTAACTTTAACATAACAGAGCGTGGATCTATAAATTATCGAAGCTGTAAAAAACGTAAAGCGTCGCATAATAGATAGATACCGTTGCGCCGTTAAATACGTCCCAACAGCTTTTCTACCTACGGAAATTACATTAACTTGAGGAATTTATTTTCCTTGTGAATAAAATTTTACTCCGGCACGGACAAGAAGCAGACATTGGGAAATAGTTGTGTAGGTTTTAATCAATCAAAATTTTAGTCAGAATATTATGATGTTACCGTCAACACGTTGGAATGGTTGTCCCGGCTTGGATATGATTTTCACAATAGAGCCACTTCAGTAAGATAGTTGTAGACTCCGTGCTGTTTGCCCTGTTGTTTGATTTGTATTTTTTGATACACATTAGGAACACAACAATTTCTGGAACCGAAGTTGACGAAGATTAGCTATTATATATAGTTATAAAGTGTTGCCTGCCAAGGGGTCGCATTCTTGTTGTGGCAAAGGAAGGTCGTTGAATACTATCGCGGGAACAAAGAATACCATCTTATTTCTCGCAGCGAGACCCACATGATCCTAGCAAAGTTAACTGCGGTGCGCCAGGGACGAGCGGAACAGAACGAGGCTTGGTGGGAGCCAGCCAACTCTTTTGGCGGTCCTACATCTTCGGGTGTAGGCTTATTGCATTGGACGCGAAAGTGAGCACATGAACTGTATTTCTGGCAGAGATTGATGAATCACATTAAACCAAACACTCGGTTAAGAACAAGGCGAGGGAAGAAAAGATAGACACGGGAAAGAAAAGAAAAATATCATAGGAGGCATATGAAGCGAATTATGTTAAGAACTAGGAACAAAAGGAGGACGAAGCGGTGGTTGATCTGAGAAAACCAGACTCGGATGAAGACGAGAATCCTTACATGGAACGTGCAGGGCGCATCTACTAGAGAAATCAACAGGTATCGGATTGATACGTACCCAGCTGCTGATACACATGAACAAGATGGACGTCGACGCTTTATCACTGATATCACCGCAATCACTGCAGGGGTCATGTGGCTGGAACAACGCGGTGAAATCTTTGTAAGGATGCATTCCCGGAAACCTGGGCAGATATGTAACGCGCCGAGAGAGGCAGAAGATGGACCGGAGAACGGGTGACCGCAGTAACCGTAAACCGTTTCGATTTGTCACATGCTACCAACCGATCTGGGGAGAAGAAAAGAAGATTTCGAAGTGTATCGTAGTAAGCTGGAAGATTAGATAGTCTTGTCGAACAATGGGAAGGAATGGTTGGTATTAACATGAGGGACCTCAATAGCAACATCGGGAATAAAAAGTCAAAATCAAGATCCACCGATGACAGCGGGACCCTACGGTATGAAGACCACTAACGACGCCGGGCGACAACTGCTAAATTAGTGTGCAGCTAACGGCATGGCCTACTGCAACTCCTACTTCAACACAAGGGAAAGAGGGAGATGGTACAGCCGACCGTGACGGACATGGTATGAATTGGACGGTTTCAATGAAAAACAATCGCTACGATCTCGACTGTGGCGAGCCATTCGAACAGTTAAAGACGATTCACTGTCCGACCGTAGGCCAAAGCTCGCCGTGCTACAGCAGATGAAGAATCCATGAATCGCGACACTGAGCGAAAATGGCGAAATAGAGGTCTGAGTGAAAGATTTCGAGATGGAGAGAAGAAAGCGGCGTTCATCGAGAAATGCGACAGATGGCTCAGTAGTGCGCCCTACCCAACATGGAAAAGTAGGCGCAAACGCGCTATCCTTTGCTATAGAAATATGCGGCATAGGTGCCAACCAGAGCTTGGCGCCATGGCAACTCAGCAAAGCGCGAAAATCGAAGCCAGCAGGATCAGTCTTTCTACAGCAATCCTCTTGTTGGAAAACATCCGGAAGGAAATCAAACAGTTGTTGGACCAATGCGCAGATGTGTCCGCTGACCTGTGGAGGCGAGAGGAAGAAGCATTGGATATTAGAAAATCGGCCCGGAAATCACATAAATGACTGATGAAATGGTTGGAAGAAGATTGGTGGAACCAGATCATCGAAGACACTGTCTAAAGCGAGAGAAAAGGCGACAGTGGGAAAGAAGTTGGGGTTAAGGGGTCAAGACACGATGCCGCGATCTAATACTTTCATCCCCGACGAATGCAAACGCCATTTCGAAAACGTATCAGCGGAAAGACATGAGAATGATTCCAAAAGCTTCAAAAACACGAACGATCCAGCGGATCTGCCCGGACACGACAATGGAAGGTGATGCGGCAGTAGAGGCACTTGCTAATCCAGTCACCGAAGAGAAATTTCGACGAGAAGTTAAAAGGATGCGAAATGACGCGGCCCGCGAAGGTTAGATTAAGCTGAGCTTTCTATTGAACGATGGAGAAAATCTCTTGGCAACGATATATGACATCATTCGGGAAATGAGGAATCCGCATCCTAGCCAATGCAGCGCATAAAGGAAGACTGGGCTAGTCATACCTCTCTTCAAAAAGGGTAACCCAAAAACCCTTAACTACTACCGAGGTGTGTGTTTGTTGTCGTTATGCAGTCTAATATTGGCGCGGATAGGATGGACGGAGGAACACGGGTTAATCGATGACAGCCAGAACCGTTTTTTCCAAGCAGATCAACCTCTGACTGCAAGTAAATAATCATCCCTATCAACGAAGAAGCGACGAAAGCAGACATTCCACACGGAGGTAGTTAACCGTGGCTACACTGCTCGACATAGTAAAGGCATTTCCGAGAGTCATCGGGCCGCTGTTATGGGAACTATTGCAGAGAAAAGGAATGAAGGGCAAATGCTTATGCATTCTGAAATCTCTCCACGAAGAAACTTTATACGAAGTACAAGGTAGAAGAGGATGCAGCAAAACATGAACACGGCTGAGAGGTCTACGTGAAATCTGCGGGACATCTCCAATACTATTCAACATTAACCATGTCGAAGCCATGAGACAGGCGATGAAGGATCGACTAACCTCTGGAAAACGTCACTGCAGGGAAGTTGGAATCGACTGGCAATGAATACCAGGCAACTCCCTGCCACCACGGATGAGCAACACCGGCATTTTCTAGTCAGCTGCAGTGAAGCTCAAGGTCACGGAGTCGTTAACTGCGGACGACACTACACTGCTGGGCGTGAATAATAAAATGCCAGAAGGCAAAGAAGTCTTCAAGTAGTCGATAAAGAGGTTCAAAGAAAAATACCATGATGGCAAAGAAGAGAGCCTAACTTTCGCCGGGCCAGAGGACATAGGTATCCCCATGATGGAATGTTGGATAGGCAAGAAAGAAGACTTCGACAGCAAATTTACGAGAGAATCGAGAGCAGGCTTGTAGTAAAAAACTGACAAAATCGAAGCTCCCACGGAAGACCCAAGCAAAAGTCATTGACGCCTGTCTGGAGTCGTGTCTTTTGTTCGACTGTTCAGCTAGGCGTAGCGGTATCAGGAAACTAAAGCGCTTGTAACAGTTCATGGACAAGGCTTAAAGATAAGAGTTAGACGAATAAGCGTGGGGTCCCGCGCTGGTCCAATGGAAGCTACTTCTGTCAAAATGTTCGAAGTGAGCCAGCAGTTCGCGGTATGTAGTGTACGCCAAAAGGTGGACAGAAGATGCTTGGAACGGATGGGACACGTCTTAAGGATGCCCAACGAACGAAGCACTAAAGCCATAACGTTGGGTGGTATGGTTTCGGTTGTAGAGAGAGTAGCCAACACACATTACTGGAGGAACCTCCTGCGTGAATGCAACTTAGACCCCGATAAAGTGGAGCAGCTGTCCGCGGACAAAGCGCTCTGGAAGAAGACCATCACAAATAGGATGAAAGCTGTGCAGGAATGGGAATATCGAATGAACTCATTGAGAATAAATAATGGCGAAGAAAACCTGAGACGAAGCCAGTTTAACCGAGCTGACCACCAAGGCACCGTTTATGACTGGGATTGCTGCGGTCGAAGCTTCAAAACGAGGGGTTATATATATCGATTCAACACCAATAAGTACTTCGTGTGCAGATTCTGCAAGGCGACATAATTGAATTGCGAAGCGGTATGAAAGAACCATGAGAAAGTGTGCAGCGCTACAGTAGCTGCAGTATGCTTCATGTGTTGAATTGTCTGAAAGTTTGTAATTGTAAAGTGGCAATTTTTGTAGAATTGACTTTAGGTTCGGCTTCAGCAAATGGTCACAACAGTCACGCACTTATAATCTACGCTTAGATACGAACCAATTAAAATTTGGATATACTTTATTTCATTTAAACAACTCGTCATGCCATTGAAAGGGTTGGTGTTCTGAGACAACGCACGTGCGCGTTAAATATATATTACACGTACTCCTGTACATGTATTCGAAGATCACTTTGTTATTCAGCTCTTCCTGTATTTTGTATTAGTGAGGCATAGTATGTGGTACAAACATGATAATGCTTACATGCTGCCACAGATATATATTTAAAACTGGTATTTACAGTGTTAAACAAAATTGATTGCACTCGTGTAATGTATAATAAGGCGTCATACTTCACTAATATGAAGCTTTCACAATTAGTATAATTCAGATCATCAACGACTATGACCTAGGCCAGCAAGAAGATCTAAGGCGTACTAAAGACACAAGATAACAGTTTATTCGGAATTCCGGTAATGATGAAGGAAATACTGTTCTTGCGAAAAGATATTTAGATGGAAAACAATTTTTGCCTACAAAAACAATCTCAACTAGAAAGCAAGCGTAAATTGTTTGAGGCAGTCTAAAACAACATTTTGATTGCGTCAAATCCAATTTATATGAGCTACATTATTTATAAGGATAGATAGTAAATTTGGAGTTCAAACATCGTAAATTTTATGTTTAAACCTTCATTACAGTTAAAAAATCCTGATTTTTCGTTTCGCTTCTGTTGCAATAGCACAGTTCGACACGGTTCCTATGCACCACATTCTCTGGGTTCGCGAATAACAGCGGTAGGATATGAAAAGCTTACTATGCAAATAGTTGTGATAGTGTTTGAAGCATTTCATACACAGAATGACATAAAAGCGAAAGCAAAGTCGCAACGTAACGGTATGACAAAAACACTCCTTTTAATAACAAAATCTATCTCATTTCGTCTAAGCCCAGAATGGATAATACAATTTAATTGAATATTTTCACAGGCTTAAACAAAATTACTTTCTCTGTCAGATTTATCGCGTAGCAATTCAATATGACAGTCAAGAATGTAAAATGTTTCACTGCGCGTTAAAATATCTAATTTAGTGAAATGTGGTATTTCCTACTGAGCTTTCCATATGTCTACCATCTTATGCTGTTGATTTAACTAGTGGACACCATTTTGACATTACAAAGTCAAACCGTGCTATGGCGTACATTAGCTGTTGTGCCAGAATAATATGCGTATACAGTATTTGCTGGGATTCGATCTGCGTTATACCTTCAGACTCAACTAGTGGTGACAATAATTGTCAATTCGTAAAACCAAGAGTGCATTAGAGAAGAGTATGACACTTCCCTGCACTCACATGTTAGCCCGTGTTTGATGACGCCGGTGTTATCAGCCGTACCCCCCAGTTTCTCGGGGGGGGGGTAGCTCGGGCCCTTCAGTCTTTTGGAGGGGTCGGTCGGACCCCCCAATTTCTGGGGAAGGGTCGGTTCATAATACGGCGTTCACGCTATAATGTCCCCGCTGTTTGGAACTTTTGACCCCTGTAGTCGCGACCCTACTGTATAGACAGTCAGGGTGACACCCATACTGTAAATCAATTGCCGAAGGTGTACCACACACCCCTAGCTACTGCATTTTTCCTTGACAGTGTCACACACCCTTATCTACCAATTTGGCGCGAAACAACTATAACGGACACCGTCTGTAGCTAATGCGGTTTATTAGTCCACTGTCCTGTGTAATTTTTTTCTAAATTTGCGATGTTTGCATGTAGCCCATATGAACATTGTTCAAATAGTTCTGAACACTGTCAATAAAACTGTCAGAACACACGGTATGCCTCACACTGTCGAGAAGTTGTAATACGCGTAAGCTAGCTACCTTTGAAAAAATTTATTACAAACATGAGGGTGTCTAAGATACACTGTTGTCAACAGTGTGCCTGACACTGTGTGGTGTACATATGTCCAAACGTAGGGGACATTACAACGTGAACGTCGCATAACTTTATTACTTCATAATTTCATTCCTTCACAACTTTATTATTCATAACGATTATTACTTATATTATAGTCGAGTGGAATTATCAGAATGACATTTAGCTACTTTAGGCTACTTCACAAATGAAATGTCCCATATACGCCGAAAGGAGTGTTAAGAGAGAAAATCGTGTTATGTAATATTTATTGTGACTAAATTCAGGCATTGTTCTGGTATTTCTGCTGAATCAAATTAATTTTACATGAAAAATATTTCATACACAGTAAATCGCAGCAACTTACCCAGTAACGTTCCAGCATGCAGTACCGGGACCATGTCAATAGAAAACATTAGATCTCTTAATTTAACGAGGCCACCAAAATCTTCTTGAGATATTACGGGTTGTCCCTAAACATTGGATGTAAAGTTTCATCATTAGTAAACGTGACTATATGTCACCGTAAGTAATAATTATTGAACATTTGGTGTGATTATCACAAATAAAAAATTAGTCTTTACATTGATAACATATACATGCAGATTACAATCTATTACTAAAGTACCGAAATTTTCAACTGTATTTAAAAAGACATTAAGTAAACTGATACTACCTGGTATTCTTGGCGAACACCGGAAAGGAAGCTAAACGAAGAGTAAAACTGAAAAAATCCACAAGTTATAAATACGATGCACCAGCCGGGAATTGAATGAGTGCCCATAACTTCTAAGACTGGCACGGTACCACTGCAGGTCAGGTTCCGGTCAACTCGCCTTGATACTACGCTAAGTACGCTACTGTACTGAGGCGTTATATTTCTACAACGTAATCGCGAGCGAGCATTTTTCGAACCTGGGCTTGGTTAATGTGCGTTTTGCAGTAACATATACAGATTAAAAACTTGATTCCGAAATTCCACTAATACGTGTTTTATTGATATCAAAACAAATGCTGACGTGGCTTATCAAGTTTTTGCTTAAGAATGGTATATTAGATAAAAAACAATTTTCTGTACGAACTGGCGAAAGAAAGAAATTAGTAAGGGGAAATAAACCAGGCGCAGCCTAAAATTTTGCAATGGTGTACGAACCAGATGGCCGTCCTTTAGCGTCAACGGGAACCAAAATTGACATACAAAATTCCTGACCAATAAATGGATTTCCTGTGCTAATGAAATGTTAAACAATGTTTTTGAAATGGTTGGTCTCAAAATAGACATTACGGGTACTACATAATCGGTATGTTAACAACATGCAAACATTCCGCAATGTTTGTCATAGTTTATTAATTATATCATAGCCTTACCTGCCATGGTCTGACGAAAATGTTAGATAATTTGGCCAAACATTTCAGAAATAGTAAACCCAATACATCTAGCGTAGTTTTGCTTGATGCCCTAACATTTGGTTAAAGTTAAATTTACTTTTGTGCCTTTATGCTCACTCAGATTGTTTGTTCACTACGTTAAGGTGTAGGAAATTGGTTCTCCAGGAGGTAACAAAATGATTTGTGCAGTAAAATGTCCTTTCAGCACTGCATTTGACACGCAACAGCTGTTTTTCAAAATAACTTTTCTACGTCCAAAAACTGTTGATACATATAGATACGCCTTAGGCACACATACCGTGGCTTTCTCCAGTTGATTGCGTTTCGCGAGATCTCGGTTGCAATCGATGTACTTTGAGTAAGATATAAGTTTTAAGTAGAAAGCTATGTTTTCAGGACCGGCAAATTTCACAAGACCCGTGTTTGTTTTGAAATGGTATTCTGTAAGTAACTGCCTTAAATAACAAAAAAATTCCCATTAATCTAAGTTTTAAAACTTATTACCACTGCGTTTAGCGTTGGCAATGGCAAATGTAAAAGTAGCTTGATACCTGTAATAGTTCTTGATCATGAAAACATTACATAAGGATGCTTTTCTATGTTATAGGCAAGTGTACTAGTTACCTAGGAACCATTCGGAGACTGTGTTCATATGTCATTTAAATGAGATAACATATGTAGGATTATTTATAACTATATCACCAAGAAATTTCTGGATCTCTTTCAATTTGCTTCAACATCGTTAGCCAATATTAACACGGAATTTGGAGGCGGAGACAGACTTAAGACCATAAATGAACGCCGCTTTCTTCAAATCCAATATTTTATGGAGAGGTCAAACTATTTGGATGATACCTCCACCGTTTTACTAACATTCGTCTGAATTGGAATACTAAATTACAGTAAAATGTTTTAGGAGAAATTCAGAATTTATAAATTTAGGCAAATTTATAAATGACATCTTTACACATTTATCATTGAAAATAATTCCTTTTGCAGCTATACGCTTTTCCGACAGACGAAATTCTCGTCTGTGTCATGCTTTATCACTACAGTTATCTTATCGGACCTTGATGATGTATTTCGTTGAATAAATGTTTCCGCATGCCAATAAAATTATTATTTTTGTATGGTGCGCATGCAAAAAAAGTTCAAAAATCGGTTAGGACATAGGTGTCGATGGGGGTGCTTACACCATAAGGGTCATTCCTGGTAAATTTGGTCAATGAAATGTTACTTACGCTTTGACCCAAAATTAAAACTATCATTCTTTAATGGGAAAGGAGTTTTCGCGACAAAGTTTATAGTTGCACTGTTGGAGCTTGTATGCACGATAACCACCAAATTAGTGCAGGTACAAATTATAACAGATAAAATTTTGAGGTGATTTGATCTAAATTAGGATTTCCTGTCTCTTACTTCATGTGAAAGTGTGAACTTGTGTGCCATTACCGTACATGCTCATAGCAAGTAGGAGAAATTACCGGAGTACCCTGAGGGCTCGGCTGTCCCCCTCGCATCCTCCAAACGCTTGACTACCGCCTCACATCCCCAAAGGCTCGGCTACACCCTCCCCCGAAGGCTCGGCTGCCCTCTCCATCTCGTTTCCACCCCCCCCCCCCCGAGGGCTCCCCTTCACGCGTTCCCTCCCCACCTGCTCCAAGACTTAGCTGGCCCGCAACAGGTCGTCCAGCCATCACTGGTCGTGTGGCAGCCGCCGAACACATAGGTGCTGACGGTGCCGTACCTACCTTCCAACTCCCCGAGGACGCAGCTACTAGACATCGGACCTCGTGTAAGTGCACTAGCGTATATCAAAATTGGCCGGTTTATCAAAATGTATTTTCGAATGTGAATTGTGCGGAGATTTGGCGATATTATTGGCTAATTTTAGACAAATACTCCCTATGGAAAAGTTTCAGCGGTATTCGACAATCGATTTTTAGTTACAGGTTCTGCAAATAATTTACAAATATAACGCTATAAAAATATAGATTGTGGAAGCACTAGCAAATTGATTAATTTTTCATAAATTTGTGGAGACATAAAACGCTTCAATAACTGAGTTTGCACTTTTTATGGTTAGAATATATGAAATAGCGTAGTGTAGTTGCTGTCAAAAGCTATACATGATTCTTAAGCGACACAAGCCCGTGCCTACAACATAAAGAGAAATATGTTCACATACGTCTTTGAGTTCAGAAAATACAGGGCTCAAACCTACATTATTCCAAATTAGTGGTTAGTGTATAGCTACGAAAACTTAACAATAAACATTATGTGCACAACGGTAACTGTTGAAAAATAACATGCACGTAATAGTTGTAGCACAGCTATCGTGCGTTAAGTGATTTGTACGCATGGTTGTGACGAGTTCAGACGAGTGCGTCAGCACGAGTTTGAACGAGTTAAATAACACAACCGTGAGCACAAATCACTTGACGCACGCCCGACTGTGCTACAACTGACTTGTAATACAGCTAATTTAGCTAAACGTGCGTTAAGTCATTTCGATGCACGGCTTTAACTATATAAGCGTGTTACAAATAATAGTTGTAGCCTGCCAGTGTGATCACAAGTTCAAACGAGTGTGGTAGCATGAGACTCAATAATTAAAAACACAATCGTGCGTATATCTTTGAACTAGAAACTAAAATGTGGTAGCACGGGCTTCAATTATTAAAAACAACACAATCGTGCGTATAAATCTTTGAACTGAAAACTAAAATCTGGCCGTGTTCGGGTCCGGTTGGGTTGAAATTTGTAGGGTTTCAAGTCGGGTCAGATCGGGTCAGGTTCACGTAATACTCCCTTATATTACTGATTAAGTAATTGTCTAAGCTACAACAACTGACGTAGCATTTCTAGCATAGTAAGTTTAAGGGTTTGTACGCACGACTGTAAATACATAATTATGTTACAAATATTGTTTATAGCATTGTACATTAGGGAAGTCTTACTGTGGCAGTAAGCAGTCTCTAGAACCATTATCATGAAAATTTGAGATTTTCCAATATGAGCTGGAATACTGTGTGAATATAACGTCAATTGGAAATATTTGTACGGTTACGTAGTATGGTTTCATCTCCTTTGATGACGTATCCTATAAATGTAAACTGCAAATAGTTGAGGATTTCATGCTGAATTCTTGTAGCGAGAACGTTAAGCAGCCAGTTTTGTTATATATTAAAATTTCTTGACGATATAATCACGAAAAATTTGATACATATCGTACTTGTAGATGTAATACTAGATGTTACGCTGGGACCGTTGGGTTAGCAAGCACAATATTACTGGAAAAATTCGAGCGACATAATGTAGAATCATCAGGTGTCGCTAACTAAAGTAATTTAGCAACAATTTTAGGTGAAAGAAATAGCAGTTGTGATGAGTGGATTTTAAAGGGCATTTGTAATTCAATGCACCAATCAAATGTAGAAGATCATGCGCTAGTAGCCACTGTCACGGGGCATGAACATTGAGCAGTTTTATATGAGTAATTATCGCAATTATATCAAACACGTCAAACTAACACAGCAGCGGTAGACGAAATGTTTAGTGCGAATTAGATACGAAATGTTTAGTGCGATACAGATACGACAACAATACCCGAAGGCTGTACGATAAACTCAGGTTATGCACTAGGAGTTTAACCGATTTGTACGAACTAACCAACTACTCTTACATGCAAGAAAACAGTCAAACTATAAAACGTTCTAAATTGAAATTAGTTTAACCAAATGCATTTTAGTCAAGAGCCTAGGTACAAGAAATTGCTTGACCAAAATTTTTAGGAACTCATCTTGTGGTAAGGTTTTCTCATACTTTTGTTGATTTTACCTATTCTGTACCAAATTTGTCACAAATTTAACCAAATTTGTCCATACTTTCTGAGCGTGCGGTGCTCGTGTTGACGGGACGTAAAGACGAGTAGACGAAAGATGTGAGCCTTACAGGTCAATTCCAGTCCCTCTATGCGTGCATTTGTTACTAGCACAGTCACTATACTTGTCACTCACTGTACAGCCACTTAAGCCCATTCCACTTTATAAAGCAAAATTTTTCATTAATTGTTGTCAACGTATTCCAATCATCAAATTTTAACCAATCTACGCCCACGGAAACTTCAACGTCTTAGCTACGAATCGGTACAAGTAGACACAAACATATTTGAGGACTGCAAGAAAACATTTATGAACGCAAACGATCAGAACCACTAAAATAATATGTTTCACCTGATAATAAAGCATAAGCTTGTATAATTTACCAGCATTTTACCTCGTCTTTTGCCTGCTAAGCCCCGTGGAACGCAGCATTTTAGTATTCTTCGCAGATTAAGCAAACTAATAACTAGTAGCACGCGTACCGTGTATCAGGAGTCTTGTATTTTTCGTGGAACTTGTAACAACTCGAAAAACAGGAAACAAGACAATGTGACTTTCTTTGTGAAGTAGATAATACCAAAACTGTATGGCGAATCCTTGAAGAAAAGTGTTAGACTCATGTCACGCTAAGATATATATGTTATGTGATGAAGTTGTCTATTTTTGCGTAATTTGTCAATCATTTAGAGGGCCAATTTTTTTTCACTTTTACCTTGTTCCCCAACCAACTTTCATCCTGTCAATCCAAGTTTTCTGCCAAATTTGTTCCTTAAATAACAATTTTTGTCAATCTAGGATTCATCAGTGATGCCTGATAATACTTTAATTTGCATGTAGTTTTCGCATATAGGCGTTTAAAAGCCTTTGCATTTATCTCTTTTGTTGCCAAGCTGAGACCAAACAATCCATCTTTTCAGGCCTAAATTTCAAATTCCTTAAATCTCATCAAATACTTGTTTCTTCCACTTAGACATAAAAATTTATTCATATACATTTTATATTCCATCTTTTCGAGACACTGCAGGGTTAGGCACATTATAAATCTGCAGGGTTAGACACTGCAGGGTTAGGCACATTATAAAAATTAATTTATGATTTCCAAGCTGCGGTAGTTTGAATCTTGCCAATTATGGCGCTTTGTATATATTTTAACAATTTTAAACGTTTTGAGTTTTTTATTTACGTCATGTTTGCACTTTCTATGAAGGTCCAACGTGGGGACAATCAAATCTGTCGCGGTACCAATGATCAACTTAGGATACTTCAAAGCGGGGTTGGAATATACACTAATCGGTAGTGGAACTACATTTGTGAGCGGAGCTTGGGCTGTGGCATTACGAATGTACTCAATTTTATGTTCTTCAAATAACTACATTGCATAGGGCATAGGGCTTTATCATTGGTAAAAATATTATCTTTTAATTCTTCGACCCAAAAACCCTATAATGGTTTGATCGAAACGATTCTATTTCAATAAATTACACAAATATTTCAAAATTTTCTATTTTAGCTGCATAAGCTTAACTAATTAGCTAATTACTAATTAACCACTCAAAATTTTTTAATCCCAAATACCCACTGCACACTCTGACATGATAGGCTTTCAAACAAAAAGGTTTTTTAAAATCGGTTCAGTGGTTCTTGAGATCCGTCGGACCGAACGAACGAGCGAACGAACTAACGAACGGACGGACATCGGCTTTTTTGGTCAAGGACAGAAAAAAAACCGCTTCGCTCGACTTCGCCTCGCTCCGCTCAATAACTAGCCGATACTAATAAAGCGAACATCTAATGTCATTTTTATATCAACAAATAAAATTATCCTGGACTCCGCCTTGTTAGATACTCTGCAGCAGTGTTAAGATTACATATTTCCAGTGAACATCACGATGTTAAGTTCTGGCGTTGGTGGGTTAGGCGTTTCTGACAAAGCTCTGTCCTGTTTGCTCGATTCGAGACATAATGTTGTCTAAAACAGTGTTGATACGAAGAAATTTTATTCTGACTCTGCTCGATTTGGTTCGTGGCCCTAGGAAACGATCCCAATTTCTTACCTCTATTACACCCTAGTACTAACTTGGGGTTTTAATTTTGAATAACTATTGATAAGAGCGATGAGATATGGCACAGTTCTACCAATAACTACGTTGATTTGTAGAAAACAATAAAATACTGAATGTCGCAGGAAAATCGTTACTAACCGTAGTAAAGCTAATATTTTGCATTCGCACAAATGTCGGTGGATTGAATATACCAAAGCGAATAATCTTGTTACGACTTTGGTGTTCCAAAGTATGACACGTGAAATGATTTTCGGCACAAGTGAGCAAGTTTTCGTCTAGAACCACTAGTGGAGGCAGAGATGGCAATTTTGTAACTTTGATCAGGGCGTTTTGCAAATCTTGATAGGGAATAGGAAACGAAATCGGTATAACAATTTCACTTCTGCCACCGCCTTTACCGTGGTGCATTATCAGTGATTTGTAGCACATGGAAATTCTCTACAAATATATAGCTATATTAGATTTTAGGACGTCGCTATGCGTTAGAGCTGGGAATTTCGGTCCACGGCCCGGGCCTGGCTAGGGCGGCCCGGCACCGGGCTGTCATGAAACGTTGCAGATCCGACCCGAGCTGGGCCAGGCTGACTCGATTTCCATGCGGCTCGGGCCGAAAAATTTCGGTCCGTTCTCACCTCTACTGTGCGTTCGAAAAGCATATTCAGTTTATTCTTGACATTTAATAATACACTGTTAATAATAGGTTTAGTTAAATTATGTTGAAATTGTGTAGATAGATATCGTCTCTGGCATTAAAATTTCGACAAGATGCGTTACACTCATGTTTTGGCAGCTCATCGTGTATTTAAGACCACACAGAAATCACAAAGATTGAAATCTCAAATTTTTAAACGTAATTTTTGATTCTTAGTATTACTAAGCTTTGCATTACTAAGTAAACGTTTAAAACAACGTACTAGTAAAGTTTTAACATAATATATAGTTCGATCAATCATACGTATTTTTACTTAAAAAACCAAATATATACAAGCGAAAATTTGAAATGTTAAAGTTCTATAATAGTAATTATAGTAAACCAAAAACTGCACTGATAGGAAATCTGACCACTACAAAAATGGAGCATTCGGTCGTGTGCGAAAAATACTAGTGAAGCTCGCTTGCGAGCCAGAATTCGAGTGGTGAGAACAATCCCCCGAAGTCTGTTGTAGAAAGCACACACAAACAAAGCCTACACACAGTACGCAGGTGCAGCATTATATAAACCGTGAGTGATGAGTCATAGTTACGCCCGCCTCTTTTGATAGCCAACGTATGCAGTAGACAAAACATCATACAACGAGCTAACAATGAATTAACAATTTAATAATTGACTAAAACCCTAAATTGACCGTGAAAAGAACGTTTTAGAATTCAAACTCACACTTGACAAAAATCTCATTTTTCATACCACGTATGAACCAGAAGTGTGAAAAATATTTGCCACACTTCTTGACACTCGCAATGAGCTTGTCGGCCCAGAAAACCCCATATCCTACACTAAAACCACATTCAGGTGCTTTTCCCACGACTTCTCACCAAAAATTTCGAAAACGTCAATTCTTTATGCCAAGTATGCACCAGAAGTATAAAAAATATTTGCCCAACAATATTTTTAACACTTGGAATGAGTTTATCTGCCCAGAAAACCCCATATAAGACACTAAAAGCCACAATAAACACACATTCAGGTGCTTTTCCCACGACTTCTCACCTAAAATTTCGAAATCGTCATTTTTTTATGCCAAGTATGAACCAGAAGTGTAAAAAATATTTGCCCAACAATATTTTTAACGCTTGCAATGAGTTTATCTGCCCAGAAGAAAGCAACAAAAACAGACATTTAGGTGCATTTCCCACGACTTTTCACCAAATATGAAATTTGGCGCCAACTATAAGCTTATAGACTCCAGATTGGGAAGTAGTTGAAAAACTTGTTATATATCATTGGAAAGCCCTAGTAAAGCTACATGGAATAAGCCTATTAGTTTGCGGATACCTCGTTTACTTATTGAGAAAAGTCGCAAAAACTTTAGGGGTTGCCCGAAAAATGGGCCTAAATGACGTCATTTTGCCCCATAACTTTTCCCACGGCAAACTATTCGAAAATCGGACTCCGTAACTACTCCTAAATCGACCATTGCGGTTCGAATGAGCTATCGTGAGTCAAAATCCGCCCAACTGTTATCGATATCCAGGCGCGACAGACTCACACAGACAGATAGGACCTCCTCAACCCCCCTCCAGATCCAAAATTGAAAATTCTCGTTTCACTCGCGATCTTCGCTCGCTCATTCCGCTGGAATTCAATAAATCTAACATAGCGCAGTGTATTATACTAATGGTGGGGTAAACTTAAGATGACCCCACAACCATCCTATTTTGTAATTTAACATAAAAATTCTTACATAACGCTGAAATTAGGTTCGAAACTGTTCGAAAACACACTTTTCAGCAATTGAAATCTAGACATTTAGCTTTCGCCAAATTTTAAATTTGAGAACTAAATACTTGTTTATCTGAAATAAGCGAATTTTGTTCACCGACATCACGAGCTTAGCTTTATGATCGCCTTGCTTATGACTTCCCTATTACATTAAATTTGTTCGCGAACAATGAATATTCCGTATCAAACTTGAAATGCATTTCAAGCCCGAATTTCTGCAGAATAAATATCGCTAAACTTCTGCTCGTGCACACGATTAAAGAAGAGTATGACACTCCTCTCGCACTACATTATATACGTTGTGAGATGACGCGGTGCGTTTTTGTCTCAGTGTCAATTTTCGGGGGTGAAGACAGGGAAAGAGGACTTGTTTCCCACTTTTATCTTGTCCCCGTCTCCAGACGTCGTCCTTTGTTCCACATTTACGCAATAAACTAACCCATCATTAACAGTTGATAATTTTTATAAGCAGCTCATATTGTTCTGTTCTTCGAAAGAGCAAAATTATTTTGTATGATAGCTAAAGCGCTTCTAAAATTTTTAATATTTTTAAGTCCATGTAAAATCTTTAATTTTTGAGGATTTTTATAATGTTCATACCTCAAAATCTGCCCAAAGATTCTATATTTTTAAAATTACCAACTCTATCTCTCGACGAAGAAATTGTATCATAATATACAACATGTGCCATTTGGCCTGATAGGAAAATTCTCTATATAAAGTTTTAAACCTGTGCATTGGGAATAGTGATGCGGCTTTAACAATTGATCATCTATGAAACAGTTCAAAACTTCATCTCGGAAATGTCGTTCAATGTGCCATTACTGCTCGCAATTTTTAGCACAGAAATAAACCGTTGTATTGATGCAAAAATCCATACTGTAGCATTGGTTCACAAACCAAAACGGAAGGTGTAATGTATACAGTATATATAACAAATCTATTTTGATGCTCGTTTTATTTCAGACGATCGCAAACGCGAAATTCTCGTTATTTATACCAAGAATTTACGATGACTCTTTATCTTTACGGTTTTCCTGCGGGTTCCTGCCAGATTATTAAGAACACGTCATCAGCTCTGCTTATACTTACTTTTAATGTCCATACATCCTCATAGGGAAAAAGTGAGAATATCTTTCCACTAAACTTTAAACTCCCTCGAGCGAAGCGTTGACCCCGTGGAAAATAGCCCGACACATCGCGCACCTACCGTACCAAAGATGTGTATAAACCTTTAGCAAAAATTGGGGTAAAATTATCAAAAATTATAAAAATATAGTGAAAGAAGAAAAACTTTTGAACCCAGAGAAATATCACAAAATTGTGAACCATAGAGCAGCCCCCTTGTTCCCGCTGGGGTAGGTCCAAGAAAACCCCCATCCCGAGCACTGAAAAGCGAGAATATGAAAATATGTATATTATAACACTATTTAGCAGCAATTTTAGTCACTTTTAAGTTTATGAAAAATTTATTCTGCATGCCCGCTAAATTTCTTGTGGGAACTGATTTAAATGCAAATTGTAAGCTTAATTTTTGGATAGTGCAATATCGGAAAATATTTTGCACCAGATTTTATAATAAAAAATTGTACAAAAATATGGCATTATACAGTCAGTTTTAGGTCTGCTTTTCTTAATAGAAATGTGCCATAGGAGGATTTTCGGAACAAGGCCAAAAGTAGCGAGCACAAAATTCTCTGATACACAGCTGGATGTGAGGGTTGCGCTGATATCACGCAAAAGAATAATAATTCAGTTCGCTCGCAAGATAACTGCACTAATTTACAGCCGCTCCAGACTGACCCATGGTACAGTTGTTAACAAGTCTGCTGTGTACTTAAATATCTACCGTCCAATCCCAGTTTTGCCCAACGTTTTGCTTACGCGCTATATATCTTTAAAATTATATTATACGGTGTAATGTTTTATTACTGAGTGTCGACGAAGAATTCTCATTGGTCAGGACTGTGAAGTTTGGTGTCGTCAAGATGGGTTTTTAATTGGCGCTTGGGATTTCGAAAATTATAGAGTAATTTTTCAACGATATTGCACTATTTGTAGTTTAATGTTCAATATAGCTGTGTATATCTCTCAAAATTACATATTCAACACTCAGAATTCACCGTCTTGGCGATAAGACTAGCTACTAGCATCAATTTCGTAATAAATCAGTTTTAATGAAAACAAAATCCATTATTTTTATGATTATACTGTACGTGGCTGTCTTATAGCGAACTTGTCCTTGGTTAAATCTTCGCAATGAGCTCGTCTTTTTACTTTTTGTGTTTTACTTTGACTTCGATCTTTCATTGATTTCTTCCCGATATTCGACGACACTCGAGCCAATATAAGGCATCTGGACAAACAGTTGGAATTGCATAAAACTATTAGAGGGTAAAAATGTCTTCAGAGAAGACCTACATGACCATATTATTTTTGGACATGAAATTTCAGGAAATGTAAACCTCTAATAGTACCAACTCCTGTGGTACTTTAATCTTAAATAAAATAAATTTCAAACTTATTTTTCTACAATTAGTAGTTTATATTTATTCAACAGTAACGCGGTCACAGTTATAGAACGAGATGTGGGGGAACCATTTAATAATTACTGCACAGTTTGAGGTATATACATGGCCCGTCATAGGATGCACCGGTTTGTCGCCTCTATACTGTAGTAATAGCTACCGCGAAAAATAAACTCAAACGCTTTAGGTTACAAACCTACACTAGCAAATACAATTTAACAAGAAAAGTGTCGACGTAGTCATATACTATTTCCTCAACTGCGATCATTGGGTCATGGACGCGTAAGTTGGGTTTAATGTGCTTCATAGTTATCAACATGTGGTATCTTATAAATCACTCATTGGGCTTAGCTGTTACTTTATCGTTAAGAATTAGTTTTACGAAGAAATTTCACAGCGTCCAATAGCACTGCGGAATTAACCCTAGCTTCGCATCAAAAATTCAATGTTGTATTTGAATAAAAACGGCCGAGTCTAAAAATTGACACCATAAGTAGCATATAAAATATAGGCACAATGTAAACAATGTGATGGTCCAGACCTCAACGTATGCAATAAAACACGTTAGTACATGACCAATAACAAGAATAGCTCTAGTAGTATAAAACGTTCTTTACCGAAGATGAACATAAGGCGATAGAGTTTAACGAATGACGCAACAATGTGCATATAATTAAAAAAATCGGATAGCCGGCGTACTTGGAAGACGCTTTTTGTAAACTCCAATTTACTACGCAATTCCTGAATACTTGAAAAATAAAGCAATAGAAGACTCCATAGGAAGCTACATGAAGTGAGAAAAAGTGAAGATGACTCGCCATCGTCGACACATGTTGAGACGAGAAGGTATTCTTGTGAGCCAGCCAGCTGAAACAAGAACAGATTGAAATCTTTTGTATGTAAAAAACCGATGAATGATTACATGCGCAAGTTAATAGTTTCATTGAAAAAAAATGTGGACAACAATCATAGACGTTAAAAAAGGGGTTTTGGGGTTTCAGGGACCCCAAAAATTGCTTCGGGGGTCCGTCGAAGGCGTAGACCCCAGACAAAATTGCTAACGCGGTGCCCATATTCCCGTATTTTGCTAATTTTCCACAATTATTGTAAATTTGTGTTAACTTTTATCAAAAAATTTTCCAAATTTTTCTAAAACGTCGCAAACTTTTGCGCGGGCCTTCGGCCTACAGGTCGACGGGTAAATAGCTAAATGTGTCTTGAACGGAGAAGGGGTTTCAAAACCTCAGGAGGATTAAACTGCTACCAATCATATAAACACCTATGCAACGTAATCTAACAGTTCTAGACCCCGGACCCTGTAAAATCTAGAGTTTTACGCTTCAGACGACAATCCACACATTAAAATAAGAAATATATTGTGTGCTGGCATCTATAGCATATAGGGCACAATGTTACACTGCGGGCGCTGACGGTGAAGATGGCAACATTACACGCAAAAGTGTATAAAATATAAACAAAAAGCGATGCTGTCGAGGAATTTAACCCGAACATGGCACTAAAATTATAAAGTAGCCCCATTTATATGCGGTTACCAGACAAAACATTCGTTTCTCATCAAACCTCGTTTCTTAAAGCGCAATTAAAGTAGTATAAATTTAATTTGAAACACCAAATTTAATTCATTTTCGTACAATTCATAATGAGTACCCCTATATGGCAATAGCTTCCACGTGCTTATTCAATTAGCAATTAGGAATTTCCTGGAAGTTGGCTAATTTTTGGCAGTAAAGGTTTTATACTACTAGAGCTATTCTTGTTATTGGTCATGTACTAACGTGTTTTATTGCATACGTTGGTAGGGTTGGACCATCACATTGTTTACATTGTGCCTATATTTTATATGCTACTTATGGTGTCAATTTTTAGACTCGGCCGTTCTTATTCAAATACAACATTGAATTTTTGATGCGAAGCTAGGGGTAAATTCCGCAGTGCTATTGGACGCTGTGAAATTTCTTCGTAAAACTAATTCTTAACGATAAAGTAACAGCTAATCCCAATGAATGTTTATAATAGACCACATGTTGATAACGATGAAACACATTAAACCCAACTTACGCGTCCATGACCCAATGATCGCAGTTGAGGAAATAGTATATGACTACGTCGACACTTTTCTTGTTAAATTATATTTGCTAGTGTAGGTTTGTAACCTAAAGCGTTTGAGTTTATTTTTCGCGGTAGCTATTACTACAGAATAGAGGCGACAAACCGGTGCATCCTATGACGGGCCATGTATATACCTCAAACTGTGTCAGTAATTATTAAATGGTTCCCCAATTCTCGTTCTATAACTGTGACCGCGTTACTGTTGAATAAATATAAACTACTAATTGTAGAAAAATAAGTTTGAAATTTATTTTATTTAAGATTAAAGTACCACAGGAGTTGGTACTATTCAAGGTTTTCTTCAGTTTCCTGAAACTTCATGTCCAAAAAATAATATGGTCATGTAGGCTTTCTTTGAAGACATTTTTTACCCTCTAATAGTTTTATGCAATTCCAACTGTTTGTCCAGATGCCTTATATTGGCTCGATTGTCGTCGAATATCGGGAAGAAATCAGATGAAAGATCGAAGTCAAAGTAAAACACAAAAAGTAAAAAGACGAGCTCATTGCGAAGATTTAACCAAGGACAAGTTCGCTATAAGACAGCCACGTATAGTATAATCATAAAAATAATGGATTTTGTTTTCATTAAAACTGATTTATTACGAAATTGATGCTAGTAGCTAGTCTTATCGCCAAGACGGTGAATTCTGAGTGTTGAATATGTAATTTTGAGAGATATACACAGCTATATTGAACATTAAACTACAAATAGTGCCAATTATCGTTGAAAAATTACTCTATAATTTTCGAAATCCCAAGCGCCAATTAAAAACCCATCTTGACGACACCAAACTTCACAGTCCTGACCAATGAGAATTCTTCGTCGACACTCAGTAATAAAACATTACACCGTATAATATAATTTTAAACATATATAGCGCGTAAGCAAAACGTTGGGCAAAACTGGAATTGGACGGTAGATATTTTAGTACACAGCAGACTTGTTAACAACTGTACCATGGGTCAGTCTGGAGCGGCTGTAAATCAGTGCAGTTATCTTGCGAGCGAACTGAATTATTACTCTTTTGCGTGATATCAGCGCAACCCTCACATCCAGCTGTGTATCAGAGAATTTTGTGCTCGCTACTTTTGGCCTTGTTCCGAAAATCCTCCTATGGCACATTTCTACTAAGAAAAGCAGACCTAAAACTGACTGTATAATGCCATATTTTTGTACAATTTTTTATTATAAAATCTGGTGCAAAATATTTTCCCAATATTGCACTATCCAAAAATTAAGCTTTCAATTTGCATTTAAATCAGTTCCCACAAGAAATTTAGCGGGCATGCAGAATAAATTTT
The DNA here is from genome assembly GCA_030248225.1 of Trileptium ribeirensis. Lineage (NCBI taxonomy): Eukaryota > Metazoa > Nematoda > Enoplea > Enoplida > Thoracostomopsidae > Trileptium > Trileptium ribeirensis. Next base: position 39,034 of record JASANE010026424.1, read on the forward strand.
TCATAAACTTAAAAGTGACTAAAATTGCTGCTAAATAGTGTTATAATATACTATTTGGTTGTTCGCTTTTCAGTGCTAGGGATGGGGGTTTTCTTGGACCTACCCCAGCGGGAACAAGGGGGCTGCTCTATGGTTCACAATTTTGTAGATATTATTTCTTCTGGGTTCAAAAGTTTTTCTTCTTTCACTTATATTTTTATAATTTTTGATAATTTTACCCGAATTTTGCTAAAGGTTTATACACATCTTTGGTACGGTAGGTGCGCGATGTGTCGACTCCACGGGGTCAACGCTTCGCTCGAGGGAGTTTAAAGTTTAGTGGAAAGATATTCTCACTTTTCCCTATGAGGATGTATGGACATTAAAAGTAAGTATAAGCAGAGCTGATGACGTGTTCTTAATAATCTGGCAGGAACCCGCAGGAAAACCGTAAAGATAAAGAGTCATCGTAAATTCTGGTATAAATAACAAAATTAGCCGTTTGATCATCTGAAATAAAACGAGCATCAAAATAGATTTGTTATATATACTGTATACATTACACCTTCCGTTTTGGTTTGTGAACCAATGCTACAGTATGGATTTTTGCATCGAATACAACGGTTTATTTCTGTGCTGAGAATTTGCGAGCAGTAATGGCACATTGAACGACATTTCCGAGATGAAGTTTTGAACTGTTTCATAGATGATAAATTGTTGAAGCCGCATCACTCTTCCCAATGCACAGGTTTAAAACTTTTTATCGAGCAATTTTCATATCTGGCCAAATGGCACATGTTGTATATTATGATACAATTTCTTCGTCGAGAGATAGAGTTGGTAATTTTAAAAATATAGAATCTTTGGGCAGATTTTGAGGTATGAACATTATAAAAATCCTCAAAAATTAAAGATTTTACATGGACTTAAAAATATTAAAAATTTTAGAAGCGCTTTAGCTATCATACAAAATAATTTTGCTCTTTCGAAGAGAGCGAACAATATGAGCTGCTTATAAAAATTATCAACTGTTAATGATGGGTTAGTTTATTGCGTAAATGTGGAACAAAGGACGACGTCTGGAGACGAGGACGCGGTGAAAGTGGGAAACAGAGTTTTTCCTCTTCCTGTCTTCACCCCCGAAAATTGACACTGAGACAAAAACGCACCGCGTCATCTCACAACGTATATAATGTAGTGCGAGAGGAGTGTCATACTCTTCTTTAATCGTGTCCACGAGCAAAAGTTTAGCTAGAATTATTATCCCGAACTCAGGGCTTGAAATGCATTTCAAGTTTGATCAAAATACTCATTGTTCGCGAACAAATTTAATGTAATAGGGAAGTCATAGAGCAAGGCGGTCGTAGAGCTAAGTTCGTGATGTCGGTGAACAAAATTCGCTTATTTCAGATAAACAAGTATTTAGTTCTCAAATTTAAAATTTGGCGAAAGCTAAATGTCTAGATTTCAATTGCTGAAAAGTGTGTTTCGAAACAGTTTGGAACCTAATTTCAGCGTTATGTAAGAATTTTTATGTTAAATTACAAAATAGGATGGTTGTGGGGTCATCTTCATACCACCATTAGTATAATACACTGCGCTATGTTAGATTTATTGAATTCCAGCGGAATGAGCGAGCGAAGATCGCGAGTGAAACGAATTTTTCAATTTTGGATCTGGAGGGGGGTTGAGGAGGTCCTATCTGTCTGTGTGAGTCTGTCGCGCCTGGATATCGATAACAGTTGGGCGGATTTTGACTCACGATAGCTCATTCGAACCGCAATGGTCGATTTAGGAGTAGTTCCGGAGTCCGATTTTTCGAATAGTTTGCCGTGGGAAAAGTTATGGGGCAAAATGACGTCATTTAGGCCCATTTTTCGGGCAACCCCTAAAGTTTTTGCGACTTTTCTCAATAAGTAAACGAGGTATCCGCAAACTAATAGGCTTATTCCATGTAGCTTTACTAGGGCTTTCCAATGATATATAACAAGTTTTTCAACTACTTCCCAATCTGGAGTCTATAAGCTTATAGTTGGCGCCAAATTTCATATTTGGTGAAAAGTCGTGGGAAATGCACCTAAATGTCTGTTTTTGTTGCTTTCTTCTGGGCAGATAAACTCATTGCAAGCGTTAAAAATATTGTTGGGCAAATATTTTTTACACTTCTGGTTCATACTTGGCATAAAAAAATGACGATTTCGAAATTTTTGTTGAAGAGTCGTGGGAAAAGCAACTGAATGTGTGTTTATTGTGGCTTTTAGTGTCTTATATGGGGTTTTCTGGGCAGATAAACTCATTCCAAGTGTTAAAAATATTGTTGGGCAAATATTTTTTATACTTCTGGTGCATACTTGGCATAAAGAATTGACGTTTTCGAAATTTTTGGTGAGAAGTTTCGTGGGAAAAGCGCCTGAATGTGGTTTTAGTGTAGGATATGGGGTTTTCTGGGCCGACAAGCTCATTGCGAGTGTCAAGAAGTGTGGCAAATATTTTTCACTTTCTGGTTCATACGTGGTATGAAAAATGAGATTTTTGTCAAGTGTGAGTTTGAATTCTAAAACGTTCTTTTCACTAGGGTTTTAGTCAATTATTAAATTGTTAATTCATTGTTAGCTCGTTGTATGATGTTTTGTCTACTGCATACGTTGGCTATAATAGAGGTGGGCGTAACTATGACTCATCACTCACGGTTTATATAATGCTGCACCTGCGTACTGTGTGTAGGCTTTGTTTGTGTGTGCTTTCTACAACAGACTTCGGGAGATTGTTCTCACCACTCGAATTCTGGCTCGCAAGCGAGCTTCACTAGTATTTTTCGCACACGACCGAATGCTCCATTTTTGTCATGGTCAGATTTCCTATCAGTGCAGTTTTTGGTTTACTATAATTACTATTATAGAACTTTAACATTTCAAATTTTCGCTTGTATATATTTGGTTTTTTAAGTAAAAATACGTATGATTGATCGAACTATATATTATGTTAAAACTTTACTAGTACGTTGTTTTAAACGTTTACTTAGTAATGCAAAGCTTAGTAATACTAAGAATCAAAAATTACGTTTAAAAATTTGAGATTTCAATCTTTGTGATTTCTGTGTGGTCTTAAATACACGATGAGCTGCCAAAACATGAGTGTAACGCATCTTGTCGAAATTTTAATGCCAGAGACGATATCTATCTACACAATTTCAACATAATTTAACTAAACCTATTATTAACAGTGTATTATTAAATGTCAAGAATAAACTGAATATGCTTTCGAACGCACAGTAGAGGTGAGAACGGACCGAAATTTTTCGGCCGAGCCGCATGGAAATCGAGTCAGCCTGGCCCAGCTCGGGTCGGATCTGCAACGTTTCATGACAGCCCGGTGCCGGCGGCCCTAGCCAGGCCCGGGCCGTGGACCGAAATTCCCAGCTCTAACGCATAGCGACGTCCTAAAATCTAATATAGCTATATATTTGTAGAGAATTTCCATGTGCTACAAATCACTGATAATGCACCACGGTAAAGGCGGTGGCAGAAGTGAAATTGTTATACCGATTTCGTTTCCTATTCCCTATCAAGATTTGCAAAACGCCCTGATCAAAGTTACAAAATTGCCATCTCTGCCTCCACTAGTGGTTCTAGACGAAAACTTGCTCACTTGTGCCGAAAATCATTTCACGTGTCATACTTTGGAACACCAAAGTCGTAACAAGATTATTCGCTTTGGTATATTCAATCCACCGACATTTGTGCGAATGCAAAATATTAGCTTTACTACGGTTAGTAACGATTTTCCCGACATTCAGTATTTTATTGTTTTCTACAAATCAACGTAGTTATTGGTAGAACTGTGCCATATCTCATCGCTCTTATCAATAGTTATTCAAATTAAAACCCCAAGTTAGTACTAGGGTGTAATAGAGGTAAGAAATTGGGATGAGCTCCTAGGGCCACGAACCAAATCGAGCAGAGTCAGAATAAAATTTCTTCGTATCAACACTGTTTTAGACAACATTATGTCTCAATCGAGCAAACAGGACAGAGCTTTGTCAGAAACGCCTAACCCACCAACGCCAGAACCAGACATAGTAATGTTCACTGGAAATATGTAATCTTAACACTGCTGCAGAGTATCTAGCAAGGGCAAAATCAGGATAATTTTATTTGTTGATATAAATATGGCGTTAAATATGTTCACTTATCATCTGGCTAGTTATTAGACGAAGCAAGGCAAAATTCGAGCGAAGCGGTTTTTCTGTCCTTGACCAAAAAAGCCGATGTCCGTCCGTT